>CAJNJA010055519.1:0-24622 GCA_905231915.1 Symbiodinium necroappetens | reverse complement strand
ATTTGCAGTAGATTCGAAGCTTCCAAGGGGCACAGGGGCTTCCAAAACCTTAAAACAGGTGGGTTCCCTATGGAGACGCTTACTACTACTACTACTACTACTACTACTCCTACTACTCCTACTACTCCTACTCCTACTGCGGCTGCTGCTGCTGCTGGCCTCTCGGCTCGTGCTCGCTCCTTGCATGCGATTTGTAGATCTTTTAACGTCTAGTTACGCTGCTTTAGAGATTGCCCTTGCGTGGTCAGTGGGAGCATGGTAGCTTAAAGCTTTAGGTTCCTTTAAGGGTTTAGGGCTTAGGGGTTTAAGGGTTCCTTTGAAGGTCCGGGTTGCTACCTGTGAGCCTTACAGCGGGAGTTGAGCGAAACCAGCTGTACCCTGTGCGCGAGCGCCGAGACCCCAAACCCTAAACAACCCTTAACCCGAAACGCTAGAATTCCCCCAAGCTGTATTTAGCCATTCACCTGCAAGTTGTCCGAAGTTTGGAGGTTCTGATATGTGTTCCATTGTGCAGCACGGGTCTTTGTTCAGCAATGTACCTGCGCAACTGTAGCAAGCCGAGATACTGATAAAGTTGATGCACGACAGAGCGAGCGAGAGAGAGAGCGGGATATATATATATATATATGTATAATATACACCACATGCATATACATGCATGACATAACATATGTACATGTATAATTTTAACTAACTTCGAGGGCGAGCAGTCTTGACACGGACCGCTGCCATGGAGCTCCCCCAGACTATTGATTTTCACTGATCACTCTGCAGCTGCTCCCCAGTTGGGTTGCCACTTGAGTGTGGAACCGACCTACTTGTGGCATATCGGACTTCGGCGAAGTCCTAGCCTGGCACTCAAAGCCCTCACTCCTCACCTCCGGGCTCGAAGCATTCTTCACCGCCTTTTGCTTCCATGGTCCATCCCCAGACCCTCTAAGCCTGGAAACCTGAACTTTGTAGTCTTAGATGGTTCTCTGCTCGGCACACATCCGGGAGTGACAAGCCGAAAACTCAAAACCCTAAACTTTAAACCCTCATCGCAGCCATCAGAGTTTCAAGGTCACGAGAACATCATTGAGCTTCTGGAGCACTGCGTCGAGCCCGGTGCGGTCATGGCAGTCTTGATCCTCAGTCAGAAAGAGTCCATCGTGCATAGACACCACTGCTTGGTAGCGTTCATGCTCGGTCCAGCTGCTAGGAGGCTTTGGTGGCAGAACTAATTAGCACCAGCGGTAGTTGTCGTCGTTCTCGCCGTGGCGGTAGTCCGTGGATTGTATGGTTTTCGTTGCCTCTCGGTTGGTCTTAGCGTGTTTCCGGGTCGATGTGGGGCGGGGTGGTACTTGCGCCCACGACATTTTCTTGAGCCCCCCCCCATTTTATTCAGCCGCAATATCCCAGACTTCCCAAACCTAGAAATGTGAAGTTTCAAGCAAAAAGTGCTGTCCTGGAAATATGCACAGTCTCTTCTGCGATAAGCGCCTAGTGTGCTAGTAGTAGTAGGAGGAGGAGGAGTAGTCGTCGTCGTAGTAGTAGTCGTCGTCTCCTACTAGCAGGAGGAGCCAGCACCCTGCCGCAGCAGCAGCAGCAGCAGTCGAAGCAGCAGCAGCAGCAGCAGCAGAGGCAGCAGCGGCAGCAGTTGCAGCAGCACCGCCAGCCCTTCCCGGCACTGTAGCGAAGAGAAACCAGTGAAGCATCATAAGATCAGATTATGTGCGCCAAACCCGACCCGCTTGAAGGATCTACCCCTTCCTGTCCTGGGACTTGGCCACCGTGCTAGGATCTCAGCTTGGCAGGGAGGGCTTGCGTGGGTCTGTGTGTGTATACCATGGTCGGGGGTCTAGGGTCTACGCACCGTGAGTAGGTTTTGAAGAATCGGTCTGAGCCCGTCGGCGGTAGGCCCTACGGATGTTCCGAACAAGCTCCAAACACAGAGCTCGAAGGGCTGATAGGGGTCAGAAATCCCTGAGGCCCTAAACCCTTAAACCCTAAACTCCCTCCTTAAGCCCCATCCTCTGAAATCATACATCTGTACACCCTTTAACATGAGCCGTAACCACTTGTCCTTTCTCTCGATAGCTGAGAGACGCCAAGTTCCAGTTCAAAGTGCAGTACTGCGAGCCTTGAGACCCTGGGATGTTGGGGCTTTTTAGGGTTTAGGGTTTTCGTTTAGGGTTTCTTGGGGTTTAGGCTTTATCCTGTCTCGTACACTGGGTTTTCTGTACTCTGCAGCTCTTGCTTTGTTGCGGACACTCTCCCCACGGTTTTTGCAGTTTTCTTTTCGATTCTTTCCTTGATGTACTGGCCCCTAAACCCTAAACCCTAAGCCGCTAAGCCACTAAGCCTCCTCTAGAAGGCTAAACGGTCCCCTTCAGAGTACTTCTGATTGCAGAAACCCTTACACGAACAACCCTCAAGCCCATAAACCCAAAACCCCTGACTCCTAAACCCTCAACCGTTAGTGTTCATATTAAACCCCAAACCCTAAACACTGAAATGAACCATACACCCAAAACCCCTAACTCCTAAACCCTCAACCGATAGTGTTCATATTAGAGCCCAAGGTTGGAACTGCACAAGCCGATGGAGGAGGGACAGACCAAGACTCTGCACCTCGCCGGGGTTGTGGCTTCAGGTTTCGGGGATTTTTACGGTTTTAGGGTTTGGGGCGTTTTGGGGAGTAGATTCCAAAAAGCATGGCAGGGTTCAGGGTTTAGGGATGTTCGTTTTGATTCCTTGTGGCTTTCGGATTTAGGCTCGCATGGCGTGTAGACTCCGCTCCTCAAACCCAAAAGTGCTGAAAGCCTGGCCAGGAGCCTTAAAGCCCGAAGCAGCTCGTACCATGCTCAAGAACTGCGTCCCCAACAGTAGGCTCCTCCTGGTAAGAAATTCTGACTGCATGCCCTTTCAAGAACAAAAAGAAACGCGGAACCAAAGGACAAAGTCCGAATCCTTGTAGCCCGAATCGCCCTGGTCCCCCAGTTGAACTCGACCCGAAGCCCTGTACCCCGAATCCCCTGAACCCTAAGTTGAGAATTTAGGGTTGAGGATTTAGGGTTTAGGAATCTTCTGCTGGTCTTTGGGGTCTGGCGCCTGATCAAGATGATTGCCGTGGTCTGGCTTGACTTTGAGAGTCCAGTAGCAAAAGAAAAGTCTGGCAACTGCGTGGGCGAATTCTGATGAGCATGCTGTCAGTACTTGGGTGGTTCTCTAAATAATTAGGGTCCCTGTTTTAGTCCCCAATATAGTACAGCACCCTTATTAAAAAGGACCCTAAAAGGGACCCTAATGTACAGAACTACCCATTTGGTTTAGGAGCTCAGCAGTCCTTCACCTTAGACTCTTGCAGATCCTTCTCCACCCCAAGCCGCGCAACCAGAAGCTCTAATTCCTAAAGCTTCGAAGCCCACACCCCCTGAACCGAACCTTGAACGCAGTGGAAGAGCAGGTAACCCTTATCCTTTTTTGGGGGTACTAGAATCCCTATAGAATCCCAAAGGTTAACCTGCAGTTCCCCAGGATACCGGACAAATAGGTGAAGCGTTCAAAGCCCTCTGAGCCCGCGACGGTTGATGATAGACATCCTGCAGTACCCATAACAAGGAATATGCCATACTTCCCATAGTTTAGGGTCCTGAAGGTAATGCAGGGTTTATATCCTCAACACGGGGGGTGCCCAAGGCTCTCCATGCTACTCTCTGGTCTTGCGCACCTCCATAGCTGTTTCGTGGTGTATCTTGGCTGCGCACTTGAAGGTTGAACCCGAAGCCCTATACCCTAAGCCTTAAGCCCTAAATCCTAAACCCTAAACCCTACACAAACCCTAAACCCCAAAACCTAAGCCCGAAGCCCAAAACCAAACAAACACCCTAAACCCTACATAAACCCTAAACCGAACAACCACCCTAAACCTGTTTGAAGCTCAACATTTCGGGGCCCGGGCCTGCTCAGGCCCTGAGCCGTTTAGGGCCGGGGTTTCAGGCTTCCCTGTTACGGTTTAGGTTTTAGTGCTTTAGGAGTTTCGGGGTTTAGGGTTTAGCAAAAGGTATTAGGGGTTTAGGGTTTAGAAGTTGGAGGGACAGGCATAGCTGTAGAGCCCTGCCTGAAAAGGGCTTCAAAATTTTAGCCCTTACATCCCAGGACAAGAAAACGAAACTCGTCAACAAAAAGGTCCTAGTTTAGGGTTTGGGGGTTAGGCCTTAGGTTTAGGTATTGCAGGTGTTTGTCGAAACTGGACTTTTCGCATTGGGGTGATCCGGAGGGTTTCTTTCACATGCCAGCTTGCGGGAAGGATGTTTATTTCTCTGCCCTTCAACCTTCAACCTGTACTTGCATCTGCTTGTCCGGTCCCAAAACCCTTGTTTAACAACTGCCAGTTACAATAGTTGGGGCCACATTTAAAGTTTCGGACCCCCCTTAAATGAACACCATTTCAGAGCCCTCACCGAAAGGACCATTCGCGTCCCTAGGAACCCCGTTCTAAAGCCCATGTTATATGTGCACGGTATTCGCTCTGAGTCACCTTGTGGGGTTTCTTGTGTTGGACTGCCAAGAGCGACGGTTGAGGGTTCAGGGGTTATTGGTTTTCAGTTTTTGGGGTGGGGAGCATCCTCCGCCAAGTGCTGCATGCTCAGGCTCCAGCTAGCCCTTACCTGGCACTGTGACACTGGCGGACTTCTTCGAAGCAGGAAGCTGAACATCTCGACACCCCTGCCCGGAATCCGAAATGCCTACGGAGAGATGCTTCTTCCGATGAGGAGGACACAGAAGTTCCGACACCCGACCCTAGACATGCAGTTCTCATGACCCTTTAAATGAAGATAAGTCCTCAACCCAAGACCCTAAACCCTGGAAAGAAGAACTGTAATATTATAGCATATTCAAGCATATCTTTATAGCATATTTATGTACTGTAGTCTATTAGTAGAAGAACCATAATATCATAGCATGCTAAAGTATGTTATAGCATATTTGGTATGTAACATCGTCTATTCTAACAGAAGAACCAGCAGAATCCTTCGGCCTCCAGTCGAAAGCCTAAACCCTAAACCCTAAGCCCTAAGCCCTAAACCCTAAGCCCTAACCCCTAAAGCAAGCGAAGGCATCGAGACCTGAAGCCGCCGAACATTTTGGTGGACGCGCGTCTGACCTGCTTGTAGGCTCGAAGATTCCCTTTTTTTGGTTTAAGGGTTTTGGGTTACGGGTTTTGGGTTCATAGGCTCGAAGATCCCTTTTTTGGTTTAGGGTTTTGGGTTAAGGGTTTTTCCTTTAGGGTTTTGGGTTAAAGGTTAAGGGTTTTGGGTTTGGGGTTTTGGGTTTGGGGTTTTGGGTTTAGGGTTTTGTTTTTCGGGTTAAGGGTTTTGGGTTTGGTGTTTTGGGTGCTGTCCATAGATACCACGATGATGGAACTAGGTTCCCAAAAGCCTTAATGAGGACCCTCTGGGGTTCAGGTGCTCAAACATCCCCTTAGAATCGGGCGCACAGGAGGGAGCCTCCACATGATGCAAGGCTTACTTGGAGGTTCATGGGTAGTTATAGTTAAGTGGGGTCATAAGCCCCCTAATATGGGTTAGAACTACAGTTGCCCTAATTATCACCCTAGTTATAACTACCCATGAACCTCCAAGTATGGACCATTCCTTAGGTGAGGAATTTGTGCGTCTGTGGTTTTCAGCTGCATGTCTGAGGACTCAGCACACATCACAAAAAGCAAGAACCGAAGATATAGCGCCCACAGCAGAGTATCCACCGATACAGCTTTCCAACTTAGGGTTTAGGCTTTTGGAGTTTCGGCTTGAGGGTTCGAGAGCACAAGTAGGTACCAGCAACGCTCGACTCTTGACGAGATTATTGCAAATGTTGAGGGGGTTCTCCTCTGATTCAATGCACGAGAGGGCGTAGAACTCCATGAAAACCCGGCATGTGCGTTTTTACAAAACCCTTTCAAGTGGCTATGGAGGCCCTTTCGCAGTGTTTCTGAAAGACTGATGCTTCCAGGCTACAAGGGGCGCAAACAAATGTCCAGATGCTTCCAGCAAAGCCTGAAACCCTGAGCCCGAATACCCTGAAGCCCTGAGCCCTGCACTTACTTACAACCTTCAGCCAAATCAACTTGGACTTTGCAGGGCATGTCAGACCAGGACAGGACTCAACCCGAGAGCCTAACCTGTCGGGGTGCCGGCTGATGCCTTGGTGCATCTGCCTTGCCATCTTCCGATGTGTTCGTCTTCCACCCAGCTAAACCCTAAGCCCTGAACTCCTGAATCCTAAGCAAAGTTAGAAAACCCTGAAGAATTCGAAGCTCTAAGGCCCCTGCGCCCCAGAGTCCTTGTCCTCATCCCCAAGCCTTCTGAAAACCTTACTTCTTTGGCTGACACGTATGCCCTCAGAATCTTATTGGAGGGTTTAGGGTTTAGGGATTTAGCTGAAAGCTTAAGCCCAAAACCCCACATGCCCTAAACTTGGGGCATCCGCGCCCAACATCTGAAAACCGCCCTGTGCCGTCAAGGACGGCACCAGTGGTCAGCTGAAGCTGGCCGACTTCGGGTCAGCAAGGCCAAGACAAGACCAGCGATTTGAGTGTAGGGTCTCAGGGTGCAGTAGCAACTAGAATCCCTAAACTAAACCCTAAACCGTAAACCGTAGTTACTAGAATCCCTAAACTAAACCCTAAACCCTAAACGTTTTTGGTCCTAGCAGTGTCAGTCGTCGTCGTCGTCGTCTGGTCGTCGTAGTACTCGTCGTCCGACCCCAGGTTCCCTCCTTTCAGCAGACGGTCTTCCTGGCCCCAAGGGTTTAGGGTTTAGGGTTTGCAAGCTCTTCAACCCGAAACATCCATGGCAATGAACTCCTCAGCTCTCACATCACCCTTATGACACCCTTATGAACCTGAGCAAAGCCTTTCTAAAAGCTCTCTGCAACGTGGTTCGAAACCTTTTCTAAAACCCTCACCCTAACCCATAAACCCTAAAAGTGTGAGCGCCGAAACCCTAAACCCTATAAGACTTGCCCTGAACGACGTCTCGTCCCGAAGCGTTGTCCTTGGAGGTTTGCCCCAGGAGCAGCCGGAGTCCCGGAGACAACCTCGAGCTCGGGTGACGGGCTGCCACTGGGCTGGAATGTAAGTTGGTATAGAATTTCGGCATAGTATGACATTATATAAGTATAGACTGTAGTATAGTGTAATATAACACCGTATAGTATAATATAATTTATCGTCGCATCTGGAGATTAGACCTATAGTATAACTATATTAGAGGCCTCCAGGCTCTTTGGATGTCTAGCGGAGCCGAAGGGGAAGCGAGCTACTGTTGATGATAAAAACCCTGCATTACCTTGAGGGCCCTAAACTATGGGTACTGCAGGATTTATATCATCAACCGTACTCAGGGTTCAGGGGTTTAGGGAGCCTCTACGGACAGGAGGTACCTGGCAAGCCAGTTGCAACAAGGGGGTAGGAGGCCGGTTTTCTCAGCTTTTGTATGCGACTCTGTCTGAAGCCTTTTCCCTGGATCCTTAATCCCATATGGATCCCTTTAAAGGATCCCTCTAAGGGTTGCTCTAAGGCTCCCGTTTTAAGGGTCCCTCGGTGTTCAGCCCTTGTCTCTGGCTTTGTTGGTTCACGGTTCCACCGCTCTAACAGATTCTCTGCTTGGCTGCTTCTCCAAGGCAGACTCAGAGCCTGTCAGACTCAAGGGGGGTTCCATTCAGGGATTTTGGGCATGCTCCTGGGGCCAGTTTTGTAATGAGGATGACGCGGGACGTCTGCACCCGGTGGTACAAGTCGCCGGAGATGCTGTTTGGCTCCGTAGACTACTCATTTGGCAGCTTGGCATGTTTGGTGTTGGGATGCTAGCTGGTCCTCAAATCTTACAACCGGACCATCTCTTAAAGTCCAAAAAACCCAAACCTCCCTAAACCCTAAACCAAAACCCGAAATCCAGAACACCCGGCCCGGCAGCCTCGAAGCCTCCAGCCTTGATCATGCCTTCTGAGACTCCTCCACGTGGCTGAAGCTAGCGCAGCAAGCAGTCCGCTGTGCGTGGCCGGGGGCCAGTAAAGTTACAAGCTCACTTATGGACACTCATTGGGAATTATCAAGAACCCTATAGACTCTATAATCCCTAAACCCTAAACCCTAAACTAAGCTATGCTTCCAAAAGCCTCCAGCCCCAAAGCCCGACTTTGTTTCAAACCCCAAGCCCTAAAGCCGAACCAAAAAGCCTCTGGCCTTCAACCTAGATGGAGCCCAAAGCCTGAAGCTACGGGGGAAAACCTTAGAAGCCTGACTAATTCCCGGGGGCTCTGATACACTTATAGTACTAGTATCATTAAACCCAAAGCCGTAAGCACTTGGACTCTCCGTCTTAGCATCTGCATAGGTAGCCTGCGCATTTTTTGCATATCTTTCTGTACGTTTAGCGGCCCTGCCCACGGCAGGACTTTATAGAGGAACTTTCGGCAACAAGCCAACATCCCGAAAAGAGCCCTCCGCGACGGTGAAGCAACACAAAAAAATCAGCCCAAGCCCTGAAGATCGAAGCCTCTCCAGCCTACTGTAAACCTTCATCCTCAACCCGTATCATGTGGTTTAGGGTTTTGGGGTTTTCGGCTTAGGGTATCTTTTCGGGTTTAGAGGGTTTAAACCTCGCAGGTGTGGACTTGTGGGCCACAGGCTGCAGCTTCGCAGAGCTGATCTCAGTGGCCGCGGATGCCCTGTTCCCTGGGGGCAGCGACCTGGAGCAGCTGTGTCTCATTTTCCAGGCGTGGTTTAGGGAGTTTAGGGTTCTGGGTTTAGGGTTTCTGGGTTCAGGGTTCTAGGTTTAGGATAGGTACGAGTTGGGGCTTAAGGTACAGAGGAGCGACCTCAGAACTAGAGTAAATTGAGTTTGCATCCTTGCAGACATGATATTGGAATGTCAATAGCAAAACTGTGTGGTGCCGCTTGCTGATTAGCGGCGGACCGCAACCATAGTTTACTGATTTAGTCTCAGGCCTTATCGCCCTCAGTTTTCGAGGCATTTGTTTTTGGAGTGAAACCTCCCATGCTCAGCAGTATAGAGCATTTTTCTGCTCAGGGTGCCTGGCTCCCGCTAGGCTTTGAAGTGTCATGGTGGCTTGAGACTACAAGCTTCGGTGCATAATTAATGTAGGGGCCTGAATAAATAGAATAGGGTTTTGCGGGGTTCCTTATTATGATTATAGTTTAATATACCCCAAACCCTAATCTACTAATCTAATTATCAAGGCCCCTAGGCCTAGGTTATGGCCTTGTGCCGGCGCCTCGACCTCTGAGATGCGCGGCCACAAGCACTGAGCAGCGCTAAGCTAAGCATGGAGCTGCGAGCCGGGATCCCCGAGCCCGCAAGCAGAAGCCAGAGAGCCCAATACCCTTTAATTAAGGAAGATACCAAAAATCATCATATTAAGGCCCCTATAATTTATGGCATATTCCTTAATTAAGGAATATGCCTTAAATCATAATATTAAGGCCCCTATAATTTAAGGTATATTCCTTAATTAAGGGGTATTGGGCTCTCTGGGAGGCCCTGAATCTCAACCCCGGAACCCAGAACCACGACCTTCTAAGTGCCAAGCCCAGAGACCCGGGAAGCCCACGGCCTAAACCCCAAGCTAGCCACCAGGCCCTCCTTAGATGCCTACACTGGGGCCTACACCCTACACCTTGGGCACTACCTAGAGTCCCGATTGTAGTTCCGTTGTTTGGTTCAACCAGTCTTATATTTAGCATCCTAGAAGGTAACCCAAAAAAGGAATTGTTTGGGTTTTACCAGTTTTATATTGAGGATCCTAGAAGGTAACCCAACAAAGGAATTGATATGGAGACGATGGGTAAAATCAAGATACCACCTTTATTTTGGACTAGGAGGGGTTAGGGTTGCTATACCCGGAGGCGCTCGGAACGCCTGATGAGGACGACTGGCCTCTGGGCAGAGTTGATGAGACACTTACACAAGCCGAACTAGCTAACATGGCCACTCATAGTTCAGGGAGGGTGTGTAGACTCTGAGGCGTGCCCTAGCTTGAGCTGCTTTGGGTATAGAGTGGAGCAGCTCCCGTTGCAGTTTGCGCCACGCGCGCTTGGCCTCTCTCATGTAGTTATTCAATTCAAGGTTGAGGCCAGGCAGTTGGGCAATGTAGATCGCTGATTCCTAAAGGTTCTTTGAGGCATGCGACAATCTTCAGTACGAGAGAGATGGCTTGCATTGTCTACATGCCGCCTTGAACTGTTCTGTCGACACCAAGGCCGGAGATACGACGCTTGGCAAACAGAAGAGTTTGCCTTCTTGTCATTATTAGCATAGGGTTTTGGGGTGTCCATGATACTATAATTATAGTAAGGAGCCCCGCAAAATAGTATTGGTATTGCATTTGCAAGAATGGCCTACCCGCAGCCATGAGCTCGAAACCTGGGGAGTTGGCCATGCGTCAGCCAAAAGCGGCGACAGTAAACAAAGCAACCTCCTATAAACCTACAACCCGGTGTATGTACCGGGCTCTTCAACCAAACTGCAAGCTTGACAAAAACATCGACATCGCACTCTCCTTGACGCCCTAAACCCTAAACTTTCTCTACACCCGAAACGCTTCCCCAGATCCGACGTAGGCCCGCCACCCAGCCTTCTGAAATCCTTAAGCGTTTAGTTCTCTAAATTAGGGTCCCTTTTTAGGTATAGTCCAAAACCTTATAGTCCCCTGAATAAAGGATGCTAAAAGGGACCCTAATTTAGAGAATTACCCAAGTATTTATGAATGTGAGGAATGCCAGTCCCCTTCGAAGGGTGTTTGGGAAACCCTACTGTGCACCCTAATCCCTGAGACAGAGCCTTTATAACCCTCTCTCACTGTCTCTCTCTCTCTCTCTCTCTCTCCCTCCCTCCCTCCTAGGCGTTCGAAGCGTCAAGCCTGATTGAAGGGCTGCACTTGCGACCCTACGTGAAGCAAGTTATCAGAACAACCAGCTGTTGCCGCCCTTCGAACCTGCAGTGCATGAAGCTTATGAGCTCAAAGTCCAAGGATTCCAAGGATTTTGTGAGCCACTGATGCATCGGCTGTCTCAGCAAACTAGACTGTGTGCTGTTGCCGGGCAAGCAAGTCACACACACTGTTTCGGACCCAACGGCAAGAGACTCCGCGCAAGTGCGCCGAACAACAAGGGAGGAGGGCGATCATGAAGCTCAAGCCAATTAGACCATTGCAGGGTCGCCCGATGCGGCTCGAAACCCTAAATGCCCTAAAACTTTGGTAAGGACATCTTCCGGACTATTCGAAAGTTTCTTTCAAGACGAAGCCGCCGGGGGCCCAAGACGGTTCGGGGCTTGGAGCAAAGGGGTTCAGTTTCTGTTTGATAGATAGCTAGGTAGGTAGCTAGATAGATGGGTTGTTATGTAGGTAGATGAATAAATAGAAAACAGGTAGATATTGATAGCGATGGATAGATGGATGGATGGATAGATCAACAGATCGATCACTGATAGTAGGTAGATACGCAGTTTTAAGGACTATACCTAGGTCCATTACTTCAGGTATGTTCCCTGTTCCAGGGGTATTAGGCTCTCTGGGCCCTCCTCATTTGCCACCCTAGAAGCCTTGTCAATACTGCTCGTAGGACTCCTCAGAATAGCAGCAATAGCCGCAAGAGTCACGTCACAGAGACACTATGATTGACCCTGATGCCAAAAACAGATCAAGACGAATACTATCGAGACGAATGCGAAGGCAGCACGAAGGACTGGCAATGACATCCAGAACAACATAACTGTTAGCAGTTACTGTCCGTCTTAGCATCATGGCCCGTAGCATCTCTAGTAGCCGCATCAATCATTCGTCGTGGTCGTGTGGGGAGAAGCGGGCAAGAAGGAGCAGGAGGAACAAAGCCACCAGAGAAAGACCTGTCATTATGAACAGGTGTACCCACAGACGAGAAAGGGCAGCCAAAGGGCAAGTCAAGCGAGCCTAGCGCTCCTACGTAAACACTATAGCCTCAACGCTGAATCCAGCTTGGCTTCAGACCTTGTCTGGAGTCTCCGAGTGCCAGTGTCAAAAACCTCAATCTTTCCCCTAAACCCTAAACGCAGGGAGAAAGAGCCACCACACTAAAAAAAAAAACCTAAACCCTTACCTCAATCTCTCCTTGCTCGCCCTTTCGGCCAGTGGAGGCCCAATCGACCAGACTTGTCTCCAGCGGCATCGGCCGACGCTTCTCGGGAAGCACGCGATTTTTTTTCGTTTCAGCTGTGGGATTCAGTTATCCTCCTGCGCGCGAGAGTGGCCAAAGTTCTGAGCTTAGGTGTTGTGAAAAGTTCGGAAGCCAAGTATACTGTAATCCTAGGCCTAGGCTCCTTCGGCCAGCGAAGCTCGAATCGAAAATTGACAGGTTTCACTACATGCCCATTGCCTTCCATCACAATCGTGAGAAAGTCTAGGAAGTGTCTCATAAAACTTAATTGTTTGAGTGTGCCTGAGCCGCAAAGCGCATGAGTTTGGAGTCTTCAGACACGGGGGCTGAAGCTTCGGCGTGAGGCGGGCATGAGGGCATGTGCACTGCAGCCCCTCCTCAACAAAAAGTCCATCTTTTTGACAACATCTCAAGCCCGATAAGAAAGCATAATTTTGTTTATGTATTTATATTTATGTGGAGATCGGATTATCTAGTAGCCGTCTCTCCTTATCACCCTTGGAAACTATGCTATAGTGTTCTTATTCTGATAATTGTTGGTAGCTAGGCGGGTGGAGAAAGCCCTGAAACCCTAAACCTTACACCTTTCAAGCAATGCAGGTTAAAGGAGGTTTAGGGTTTAGGGTTTAGGCTTAGCCGCAAGCCGCAAGCCGCAAGCCGCAAGCCGCAAGCCGCAAGCCGCAAACAAACCCACACAGCAAAACAATAAACTCAAAAGGATTCGCGAGCAAAGCCAACGGGCCAAGATTCGAGAGCAAAAAGGTGCATTTCCAAAGCAGAAAGAGAGGGAACTCCGAACCCAATACAGCTACTAGAAACCCTGACCCTAAACCCGAAACCCTATAAACCCTAAACCCTAGACCCCGAACCCTAAACCTTAACAAAAAGCGGCCGCCAAAGCACATCAAGCTTAAACCCAGAGGCCCAAGATCTGCTGTGGTCCTTCCTGCGCCTCAACCCCCGCCATCGATTGAGTGCGCGGGAGGCCGTGGACGCTTCTTGCTTGTTCGGGTTTTGCGGGGGTTAGTATAGAGTTTCAGGGTTTTGGGGGAATAATTAGTGGGGTCTGATGTAGGTTTTATAGGGTTTCGGAGATGCTTATAGGTTACATTGATCTCCTTAGAATCCTGGTGATGCAGACGTGAGAAAGTGCATTGACCGTGCTCAGCACAAACCTGCAACACCGGAGGGTGATGGTAGTGTTTGCCGTAGACATTCATCGAACTCCCAAACTTTGCAAGTCGAACCACAGCAGCTCTGACGGAGAATATACGAGCCCATCACCAGGAGCCTGCTGGAAACGCTCGGCAGAAGTAAGATCATCAACCCCTGACCCCACAGTACGGCGCTAGATCCCATCACCCAAGCGGTGTGGGTGCATAGTTCAACTGATAAAGCAACTTCTTGCTGGGATCCACAAGAGTAAGAAGCAACAAACAGATCATTGAACCTGCTCAGTAGGTTTTCACACGACATGGCAGACTCCCACCTAAGCCTTTGACCCGCCAAGCCCTAACCCATGCTGAAGCGAAGTCCCGAAGCTTCGATCATCTGAGTTCCCATCCCTATAGACACCATACTTCTATACTCTGCTATTGAACACCCGAAGCCTAAACCCTGCATCCGAAATCCTTCAAGCAAAGTAACTTTGATTCCCCAACTCTCTCAGCCCTGCGCCTGGAATCTTGAAGCATCCCCCAACACAGGCTCCCGACAAAGCTCCTCAGAGTCTCTGAACTTGAAGAATCTCCCCTGATGTGTCTAGTGGGGATCCTGTCCATGGGAGCCTTAGGTCAGGGATATCGGAGTCCCCACCCTGAGGCCCAAACCTGAGTCCTTGTTGGATACAATTTTACATTTTTGTTATCATAAAACCCTAATAAGGATTTAGAAGTGGCCATTATTAATATGGCCCCAACAAGGAACCAGAAACCCCTAAACCGGAAACACCAAAACCAAACGTCTCCGTCCAGTGAGGCACTAGGTCACCAGTTCTTCCTCGGCGGTGCCCCAGCTGTGCCGGCACCGGCGATCGTCGCAGGCTCCGTTCTTGTGCTCTGGGGTTCGGATGTGTTTAGGGTTTGGGGCCTAGGAGAGTGCCATATCTGGGTCCTTGGACACAACTTTACATTTTTGTTATCATAAAACCCTAATATTAAAAATGATCATTTTTAATATGGCCCCCAACAGGGGACCAGATATGCATAGGCCAGGTGTGAAGAAGGAGAGTGCCAACCAGGCCGAAGATCCCATAACACCCTAAACCCGAAATCGCAAGATTTGGGCGTTTCGTGTTTCGGTTTGGAGCGGGATCGAGCATTTGTTGGGTTTATAAGGGCTTCCGGCAAAGGGGAGCAGGTCCTAAATTACTACGGCGGTATAGATCAAGGCCTTCTGCAGGTTTAGGGACGATTTTTTTTTCAACCCTGAACCCAAAACCCAAAGCCCTGAAGCCTAAACCGCCCGAACGACTGCAGGACTGGCGACGGAAGCGGGGCATCACCAGGCCGAAACGAATGAAGGCAGCCCAGCTGCAGCTTAGAAAGCCTTAAGGGCTTAGGAGCCCAGAAAGCTTTCATTAGGATTTTGGGTTAAGGTTTAGGGTTTAGGGGTTAGCCTCATCCTGGTATCTCTTGTCGAAACTTGCCCCTGACCCCTAAACATCCCTACATCCTAAACGAGTTTGTGCATTGATGTCCGTTCTAGAAGCCCAGGAGCCCCACAACCCCCGTGCGCCATTAGGGTTAAAGGTTTAGGGTGTGCGGTTTAGGGGTTTAGGGCTTAGGGCTACTATTCCATACGCGATGCATCCTGAAGGCTACGCCCCGAACCTACTCGAGACTCGGAGTATACGTTGTGCACGCCCAAGGTGCAAACCGTCTCGATTCAATCTCTTCAGCCTCCCACTACCCAACAGGTTTGCTTAAAGGCCAGGAATTGGGATTTGTGATGAAGCAAAGACTAAGAGGGACCCCGGTGTAGGCACAGAACTTTGTCGTGGGCCCAACTTGGTGAAAGCGCTGCTGACTACCGGCATGAAGGTTCATGGATAACCCCTGGACGAGCAGGTCGAGTCCGAAATGAGAATGGCTGTGAGACTCCCAAACTCGCAAGTCAAACATTTGTTAGATACTAGATACTGTCAGATTAGATGTTGAGCGATAGCAAGGGCAGCACGGCTTTGAGTGTGCCTTCTATGGATAGGCTGCCAAGGTCACGAAAGTAATTGTGCCTCCCTTGTGTGGTGGACCCCACCTCCTCCTTTAATTGTGGTGTACCAATAGCTATGCCAGCGCAGATTAGGGTCGGTGCTCCCAGAACAAACGATCGCCAACTTGAACCAAGTGTTCCCCCACCTGCCCAAAAATTGCAAACCCCATGCCCCCCAAACCCTCTGGCCTCCACAGAGCTTTCTTGAACCCTCAACCTCCAACACAAAGCCCCGCACAGTAAAGTAAATGCCTCATCACCAAGATCCTCAAAGGTACTTTGATGTAGAGTCTTCACAACCGGATCTATTTCAATAGCCTGTCTCTACTTTTCGGCATTTGCTTGGTAATCAGACGACGCCCTAAAGCTTAAAGCTAAGGTTTCAATCCCCTAAGCCCCAAGCCCCCAAATCCCACAGATCCTGTAGAGCCTGTGAGCCTGAGCCCTAAGCTCTAAACCGATTCTACTTGACAGCAAAAAACGGTCAGAAAACAAGCGAGTCTACTCAAAACAGTTCTACTCGAAGCCAGGGCCAAACCTTGACAGCCCCAAAACCTCGCCTGGAGAGTCCGGGAGAGAGCCGAAACCCGAAACCCTGCCTTAAGCCACGACTCTCGGTCCTTCTTGGATACAATTTTTAAATTTGTGGGTAAAAAACAGCAGGGAAGCAGGACTAGCCTGTTCATCTTTGAAAGTGCTTCTGCCGTTGTGGATAGTCGTGGTTAAAGACCTGACACTGTGAGACATCGCCTGGCATCTCCGAATTGTGAGAGAACCCTAAACCCTAAAACCCGAAGCTGAGACGGAACCTGCCATGCCTGCGTGAGCGAGTGTGTGAGTCGAAAACCCGAAAATCCTAAGACCCCAAACCCTAAGGCCTACTAACCAAAGCTGAGGGTCGTTTTCTCCGATCGGCCTGAGCGAGTTTGGCTCGGACAGCCGCCTTTGGGTTTGGGGTGGTTAAGGGGTTTTACTGTTTTAGGGCTCCTTCCAGGGCCCCTTTTGCGGATTCCTGCAAGGGTTCCTTCACGGGCCCAGGGTATAGGCATACAGAGGGCGGAGCTAAGTCGCATCATGTTGTTTTGGATCCCACCCCACACTCGGGGGGGGGGGGGTCGCATCGCATCACCGAGCGTCGACTCGGGGATTCGTGATGACGTTGATTCGGGATTGTTGAGGTTTGATTGCTGAAGCTGAATTTACAGCCACTTACACGGAGAATCGTTCTTTCTGTAGTACTGGGTGCTAGGGTTTACGGTCTTAGTCCCTGAGGGTAGTCTGTTTCTGAAACCTTGGCTCTGCACCAGTGACTTTAATTCCCTGAGATATGGGTGTCCAATAGCAAGATCTGGTGTGAGAAAGTCCCTCTGCAAAAGGGATGCGCTTGTAAAGCTTGCTATTCTAGTACGCGGCATCTCTGTGCTGAGAAATGGCCCAGTGCCACTGCGCAACCACATCTTGCAGACCGGTTTCAAACATTTGTTTCTCTGTGTGCAACTATATGTTTGGATGGCAATATGCGTTTGCGCTTGCATGCAAATATCTGGACATAGGAGGTGGACAGATAAATGCAGAAGCGCATACAAATCAATACACACACTCGCACATTCCGCCTCGCACGCGCCTACAGAGGCGTGTACCTCTGTGTGTAACCCTATAAACCCTAAACCCTAAACCCCCAGGACTGCAGCGGCATCAGCTTTCCGAGCGCGGACGTTCTGGAGCGCGTGCCCATCGAGACCACAACCTGTGGGTCGCCAGGGAGCATATGGGTACGGTTGATGATATAAATCCTGCATTACTTTAAAGACCCTAAACTATGGGAATCATGGTATATTCCTTATTATGGGTAATGCAGGATTTATATCATCAACCGTAGTTCTCTAAATTAGGGGTCCCTCTTAAGGATCCTTCTTTATAAGGGTGCTGCACTGTATTGGGGACCCTAAAAGGGACCCTAATTTAGAGAACTACCCAGAAAGGTTTCATGCCAGGTTTGTTGTGAAGATTAAGGTTTTTTGGCCTGCAGGATTCAGGAATAGGTTAAAGTCCAGGCTTGCCAGGTAGGCCATCAGAACAGGTTTTTTTGTATGTTCACCCTTATGACGTTTCTACAAGTTTTTTTTTGCAAATACCGCCATGCCGAGGGTTGAAAGGGCCGACCTGGACTGCAACGTAGACCCCTGATCACAGACTTGCCTTTGTTTGCCGCGCATAGTATAGGACCCTTTTCCATATCAAGCCCTAAACCGAAACCAAACCTCCAAATCACCCTCAGGCTCTTAAATTCTTAACCCTAAGGCCTAAACCGGGCTTCTATACCTAGGGCTTCGATAGCTATTCCCTACTAATTAACTATATCAGAGTCCAGGTTGGGGCTTTTGTTTGGGCCAACCCGATCGCCTGACCGACTCTTCATCTGCAGCCTAGGGTTCGCAGCGGGTTCGCAATATCATCACCTTATAGCCGCTTTCTTGAATGTAGAATGATACACTCATCTATACTCCAAGGTATGATTCTATATTTGAAGGCCTTTCTTCCTTTCAGTCTTTGTCGGAGTGGACTTTCGTTCATCTTCTGCATTCTGATCATCCAACTCCCAAAGCATACATCGCCTTTGTAAGGCTCAAGACATGAAAGATACAGAGACAGAGAGGGCGGGGACCAAACCCTGGAATTCTCAATGTAATTTGGGGCAGAAGGCCCTAAACCCTAAATAAACCGCCCTCATATGGCAGTTAGGGCATGCCACAAAGCCTAATTTGTTTAGCCAGGGCCTATTTCGCCACAAGCCGTGACTGTCCTACCGTGATTCGACTTTCTTCCCTGTATTTCTGTAGCTAACTGTAGCACGTTCTACTTTCGGCCGACAACGTTGTCATGTCAAGCAGCCTGATTAGGGCCTACGTTAAGTCCCAGCCCCAGTCCCTGTCCGACAAGGTTTCTAAACAAGCCTGCGATAGCCGCCTAACCCTGCTGCCGAGAGTGCAGATTATCCTTGAGCTAGCCCAAGCATTCACAACAAGCCTACAACAATAACCCGGACAAGCATCGCTTGCTGCAGCGATGCAGCACACCTTCAAAAAACAGATCGCGAGAGGCTTTGGGATGAAGCAGCCGGGCTTCCGCTGCCTTCAGCAGAGCCACAGGAGACGCGGGGGAGGCGCACACCCACGCCGCCCAGGTCCTCCGAAGCGAAATCTTCAGGGTTTATAGGGTTCAGGGTTAGGGTTTAGGAAAAAGGGTCTAGTAGCGGAGATTACAAACCCTCCGAGCCCTCGACCCTTAGCCTCGTCCTTAGGTCCTTTGGGGTATTCGGCTTTGGATGTTCGGAGTTCCCGATGCACGAGATATCCCAGGTCCCTCAGGTCCCAGGAACATGGGTGTATAGGGTTTAGAGCATGTAGGCTCGACAGAAAAGGCGAGAAAAAAAAACCCACACCTTAACCCTAAACCCTTAATAGGGCTCTCTGGCAGTACCAGCGGGTGGTTCAGTGGCTCAGTGCTGAGAAGGGGTCAAGTAGTGGGGGGATTTGCGGGTGTTTTCAAATTGCGTTCTCTAACTTACTGGGGTTTGCCTAAGTCTTTAAGTCTCTCCAAAAGCACGCAGGTCCAAAACACCGCCTGCTACATCCGAAAACCAGGAGAATATCAAGTTTCTGCGTGGACGACACGAATCACAACAGATATCATGCAGGACGGACAAAAGCCTCCGCATTATGAATTGTGGATAGGCCCAAATCCGAAACCTCCGTCGCTCCGATAGCACAACATTTTGCGAGCCATCTGAACCTGAAAGCTCCCGTGCGCTAAGCTCGCTTAACGCCAAATCTAACCGCAAGCATCCAAACTGAGAACAAGGTCGGGCGTCCACAAGCTGAAACCGCGACGGTGACCTACAGCTTTCATCGAAGCCCATTCATGCGCTTCCGGGACCTGGGACAAGGAGTTTGGGTGGGACTGGTGAGCTTGGGGTGTCCGGGTTACGGCTCCATGTTCTCGCCGGGCCGAGAATCCCAAACATTTTGATTACACCAAAACCAAAGTAGGTCTCATGGGGGTGGGGGACTGGCAACTTCGTCGAGCCCGCAAACGTACGCAAAACGGAGGTCCTCCACTCCACGAGAAGGGGAGTGTTCGATTTTTGGAACAATCCAAAGTCTCATGAAACTCCAAACCCTAAACCCTTAGTCTGCATGTTGAGGACGAACGACGAGACCTCCTGGAGCCATCTCCTTCATCTGCAGACGGTGCAGCACATCCTGCCCGTCAGCGTGCCGCTATCCGGGAGCCGGACAGATGCGGCTGAGACAAGAGACCCCTTGCGCAGTCGCCTGCAGGAACGGAAAAGGGCGCCTTGAACCAGACAGAGCTAGAAAAGGAAATGAAAAGACACATAGAGAGAGGAGGGGGGCGGAGGGAGAGATGCAGAGAGAGAGAGAGAGAGCCTCTCTGTGTCTGCCTGTAATAATACAGAAACGCTGTTTGCTTGTGCCTTGCCTTCATGCGTTTCAACGAACACATGTATACCCCCACGGCTACAGCACGCTACCTACCAGTCTCGTTTTGCAGGTTGTCGTCGCCGGCAGCCTGCGCCTAAGCAGATGTGTTTTAGGTCACCAGTCGTATGGTAAGTAATTGTAGTGAAATACAGTGCAATTGGTATGGTGTCGAATCTTGCAAAATAGTATATTATAGTATATTAGGGTCAAGGTTCTTCTACTTTGTTTCCGCTGGGTTTGTTTAGGCTTGGAAGGTTCAGGCAAGGTTTCGGGTTCAAGCATTGCACCCACCGAAACCCAGATGTCAGCAAGTTTCCAGTGGTTTCGGTGTTCGGGTCTGGGGCTTAGGTGTTTTGAACCAAAAATGCCGATGGTCTTGTCTCAAGCTGGCATGGCTTTCTTGGATCCAAGGCTGCATTGCTTTAAGTGCTCAGGGCTTTAGTGCTTTGGGGTTGGTGATGTCTATTGCCCACGAGCCTGAAAGCCAGGCAAACCGAAAGGCAAGTAGGGGATTCTTGCAGATGTCATAAGCAGGAGAACCCTAAACCCTAAAATGGTGGGAGTTATGGGTCAACACCAACGGGTGGGCTGGAATCCGTCATTACAGGGCCAAGTTGATGACGGAACTGAAGACCTTGCCGGGCCTTGCCGCAGCAGATGCTGACAGCAGAAGGCACGGTCCATGCAGAGGTGACGCGAACCAGTCTGCGCAGGATGATGCCATCCAGCATGGGGCTGAAGGATGCATAGGAGCTCCTCAATCTCAGTCTGGAGGAGCAAGTGAGGCCAACACGAACCCATTGCCTATCCCGGAGGAAGAGGTCAACCTGCTTGCACAATCCCAAGCGAAACATTCTCGGGCGGTAGCAGTTTCCTATCAAGTGACCGAAAGGCTCGTGAAGTTGCAACGGGGCCTGGGAAAGAGCCGGGAAAATCATGCGGGGCATAAATGCGATAGCCGAAGGCCGGAGGAGCGTGGCCCGAGTGGCACTGATGGACCTAGCCTCGCAAAAAGCAGGGCGCCCGTTGGCGTGTCCGATCGAAGCGGCCGGTGTGCTACTGAAGGATTCGCCGGCCCATTGTGCGGAGTGCAAACGTCGTTTCACTTCGGAGCCCAACGTAGGAACCGAATTCCCCTGTGGGAGTCTAGGGATCGAACCTTTTGAGTCATTCTATCGCTAGGATAGTTGTGATGCCAGACTTTGCAGGGACCCCGGGATGAACAGCTGTGTCTACCTCTGAGATCTTCTGATCACCGACTTTGCGATGGTTATTCTTTTGTTTGTTTTGTCGTGGTCAGAGGGTCGTGTGCCTGTATCACGAAGACTCAAACCTATGAATCTCCGCGTGGGTTGTCCGAAGTGCGAGAGTGTAAACCGTGAACTGCCCCAAAGTCTCATCATCCGCTCGAGGCATCCTCTTCCAGCAGGAGCTAGCTGCCAAGGCCGGGTGGTTCCAGCAGCAGGGCTCCGGGTTGCGGGTTCTCGACTTGGAGTTTGGTCTTTAGGGTTCGGGGTGGGGGTCGGGGGGCTGCACCTAGACCTTAAAACCTTAAAATACTGAGCTTACCCCAAACCCGATACCATTATTTATGGTGTCTAGAAAACAAGCGCTTGGGGTGCTGGGAGTGAGAGTTGAGGGGTGTTTTCGGCGAGCCGTTTACGGACTTACCTACATTGTTCCTTTGGATTCCTTAGAATGAACATACTACAAAGCAGCCCAAAACTCTATTCTAAATATTGAGAACCCTTCATTCGTTTTTAAGGTTGTTGGTTTCACTCCTGTGGGGTTCGGGTAAATACAGTAGGGTTTTTCGCAAGGCTTCAAGTTAGGGTTCCATGTCCGTGATGTCCTGTGTCCCCTAACTTTCCATTCCCTGGCTTCAGGCTGGCGCGCAATGTACAGCCCGAGCTGCCAAACCCCGATCCCAAAAAGAGCCCAATGACAGCCTCAGAGCATTGGCACACGGCAAACCCCGAAACTTACCCTAAAATCTTAAAGCGTAAACCTGCGGGAGGCAAACAGAAAAGAAACGAGACCCTCGTGGAACTGTGTGCAATGTCGCCACTTCTCTGCCTCTTTGAGTCTCACTCAGCAGACCAGCCAGTCATCACATGCCTCGCCTTCATGGTCCGAGTTGCGAGCGCCGAAACCCAATACTTAGGCCCTAAACCCCTTTCACCCTCAAAACTCAAAACCCTGTAAAACCTACCCAAACCCAACAAACCCGAAAGTCCTAAACCCCTCATGTGGGAACTTGGGAACTAGCGGAGTGCCGACTTTCTCGCAGGCCCGGAGAGGTTTCCGTCGTGTGTTGCCCAAGACAGACAACTAACTAAAGGCACTATGATAGCCGGAAGTTGCAGAAACAAGGAACCCAAGCAAAAGAGTTCTATCTTATCTAATCGACCGCGTATCACAGGGACCCACATGAAAGAGCTTTGAAGTTCAAGAACGCCCCTACAAGACCCCATGCAGCCCGGGTAACACCTTTACATTACAAGCCCTATAAAACCTACATAAGCCCACCCGCTCCATGTCATGCAACGGTCTGTTCAACATAAGCTTGGATTCTAAACCCTAAGCCCTAAATTCTAAGCCCTCAACCCCTAAACCCCTAAACCTCCGTCCTTCAGGTCAACGTTGACGAGCTTGGGTCCCAGGTGACACGGGTTGAGCCAGGATTCCGGTGCCATGATTCCTTTGCTCTCTTTTGATTCACAGTCTTGTCTTTTTTTGGGGGTCCCAGGTCTCTGGGTGCCGTCTTGCTTCAAGGGCCTTAGGGTTCCAGCAGAAGTCTTGTGAGTTCCGGTGCTAGGGTGGAAGGAGGTCGGGTTTCAATTGGGGCGCCAGGAGACGGCAGTGATTGCTTCAATAGTTCGTTTTTGCGTGGTTTCAGCGAAGCACTTCGCCGTGTTTGCTTTCAGTACCGACTAATTGGTCAGGGACTTCTGGGACGTTTTGCAGTTTGAGGTTGCAGATTTGGTGCTGACACTGAGGGCAGCTCAGCTCGATAAAGACGGACGCCTTGAAGCAGCAGGAGCAGCAGCTACATGCCAGCAGTAGTGGCAGTGGTAGGAGACTGCAGAGAAAGCCATGGGGCCACCCTTGACAAACCGTCAGCAATGGCAGCGACGATATGGTGACCAAGGCGACAACCACCAGGTCGGCAGTAGAACAGCAACCGGAACATTCACGACATAAGCCCTAAACCGTGGATCCTCGGAGTCGCCAGACGCTGCCACGTGGGAGCCAAAATAAGCCCCAGGCCCGAAACGCCCCAGGCCCCAAACCCTGAATGTCGTTGGTCCCATGCCTCTGAAGTATGGCCGAGGTCAGACTGGCAGATTGAGAGTGCGGCCAGCAAGACACTTGCCTGCTCCCCAGGTATTGCCTGAATGGTTTAGGGTTTAGGGTTTTTCCTTAGGGCCCCGTGGTATAGTTGTAGTTTAATTTACCACAAAACCCTATTCTGATTTTCCTCGAGAGCCCAAGTACCTAACCGGGTTGTCAGGGAAAGTGCCGCAAGCCGTGGGATCTTTATGATCATCGGGTTAGGCTTTAGAGTTTAGTGCGTATATGAAGGGTTGCTTACATTCTGAAGCAGAAAAGTACCCTCTGAGCTATATTCCTCTCAAGTTCTTCGGGTTTAGGGTCCAAGCTTATAAGGGTTGGGGGCTTGAGGTTTAGGATTTGAGGTTTATTTAGAGTTTAGCGCCTGCGGAATGACAGTCTCGCGCGTTTGTTTGGTCCAGTGGGTCTTTATTCTAGCGCCCGCAGAGCCATGGGCCATAAGCACTAAAGGAGCTGCCCTCTGACTTTTGCAGAGGCCCAGGGAATCCCAAACCCAAGCCATTTTGACATTCGGTACCCGAACATGCAAAATCCGAGATTTGTCGCAATCCGAATCCCGGCTTCGTTTCTGAGACGATGCGAGTAGCTGAAGGTTTCCGGATTTCTCCGCAGGGAGTAAGGAAAAAGATTTAACCTGACATGCCCGAAGCCCAATTCTACACCCTCTTAACCCTAAACCCACAACCCTAGCCTAACAAAAAATCGAAACCCAGATGATGTCAGGTCATCAACCTTTGCAAGAAGAAAGCTGTGAAGTGGAGGCGGGCGCTGAGTGCAGCATATTCTCGGCCGGGGCCTCCTTGCCATCTGAGATGGGTTTCCCGAAGCATGACCCAAGCGTCCGAGGGCTAACCTACATCACTACTTTACTGCTATCCTAAACCCAACGAATTACTGATCGCTAATCCTTGAGGTCACCAGGACCAAAGACCTTGCCAGGCTTGTCCGAGTGTGAGGGCCAAAAAATTTCGAAATCCTGGGCTCTAAACCCTAAATCCCAAGAATCCAAGACCCCAACACCCTAAAGCCTTCACCGTTGAACCCTGAGCCTTCAATACAAATCCAGAAGCAGACTTTCAAGTGAAGCTTGAAGCCCTGGCTAGAGTCTCCACTGTAGCTCCTTTTTCTGGATCACCAGTTTGTGTCAGAGGACAACTTGGCTAACCAAAAACGGCGACTAAGATTGGGTTCACAATAAGAACCTACGAAGAAGTAGAACCCAAAACCCTAATCGTCGCCCTAAAGCCCTAAACCCTATACCCCAACTATCAAACCTTTATCACTTCGCACAGTTGTCGAGTACTCAAGACATCCTCGCTTGTGGGCATAGATCCTTAGCCATGCGAGAGGGAAACAA
>CAJNJA010055508.1:0-24623 GCA_905231915.1 Symbiodinium necroappetens | reverse complement strand
TGGGGGTGGGGGTGGGGGTGGGTGTGCGCGTGGGTGGGTGGGTGGGTGGGTGGGTGGGTGGGTGGGTGGGTGGGCGGGCGGGCGGGCGGGTGGGCGGGTGGGTGGGTGGGTGGGTGGGTGTGTGCGTGGGTGTGCGCGTGGGTGTGCGCGTGGGTGTGTGGGTGGGTGGGTGGGTGGGTTTGTAAGTTTTGCCTTTCTGCCTGGAATGAGGGCCGGCCACCGTCACAGAGTGCACCTTCGAGACCGCCGAAACAGAAAGCGTCGACTATGTCAGAAGTCACGTCAGCCGCAGGCTTAGACAATTTGTCGTGGGCATCATCTCCAGTCAGACGCGCAGGAAGATCTGAAAGTCATGCGATACCTCGCCACTAAACCTCGACTCGATCTTGTACACATGTATGTGGACAGGACCGGTCTTAGATGATTCGCTCTAAATAATTATTCGGATGACAGTGACATCCGCCGTTCAGAAGAGCCAGTCTTGTTAAGGGTGGAGATGATCAGCGGCCTGGCAGCAACAGATGAGCCAGTTTTCCAATCTTCGCCAAAAGATG
This sequence comes from Symbiodinium necroappetens, assembly GCA_905231915.1. NCBI lineage: Eukaryota > Dinophyceae > Suessiales > Symbiodiniaceae > Symbiodinium > Symbiodinium necroappetens. The sequence goes on along the minus strand of CAJNJA010055508.1, from coordinate 24,069 downwards.
TGGCCTTGTAGGGCCTAGCCTGTGGCGAGCCGTTTGAAGCAACCAAGCTCCGAGCCTGCAGCCTTCATGTGCCATATGGAGGTCTAGCCCAAAGGGAGACGGTGGGGGTCGCGCTCGACGCCTGTCCCTCATCCCTGCAGGACAGGCGTGGGAGTTTTATAACGACATCACATATGTTGTGCCACAGCTTGTCTGCTGGGTTCGAATTATTGAATTCTGCAGACCGTTTCAATGTAGTGCAGGGTCAATGTCTGTCCGTCCGAGTGCATGCTGGGCTGCGGATGCCCGAGCCTTTGGAGCTTTGTCTGTCTGTCTAGCGGGTCGATCCGGAGGGAACCGGAGGGGCGAAAAGAGGGATCCGATAGAGTCTTTGTTTGAGGAAGTTGTCTTGTGCCTGTGTATGTGTGTGTGCTTGCCGTTGCTCCTGTCTGGCGTGTGAGGTTGCGTGTTGCAGGGAGGCACGTGTTTGCAGTGTCGTGTTTTGATAGGTGGGAGCTTGCAGATGTTGTCGTGTGCCGCAACAGTGCGACATGCTCACACTTGAAGCTGTGTGGCTGAAGCACAGTGATCGTTGTTTTTGCCGGCGTGTAGACCGGGAGCAGAGTGCGGGAGCCGCCCTGATTTTCGATCTCCCGCCCGCCCTTGCCCGGTCGAAAATCTGGGCAGGGGTCACCGTTTGTCAGCGAGAGGCTGATAGGGGATTGCGGCTGATGCATCGTTTGTCAGCTCTTAGGCTGATGTTTCATGTTGGCTAAGAAAGTCCTTTAGCCATGCGGTCAGTGTAGATTCTGGCTGTACTTACCACCACCTTTCAAAAAGAGAGAGCGTTTGCACGCAGTGGTCTTGCTCTTGGTTTGTCTTCAGGGGTTGGTTTCCCTGTTGTGTTCAGGGTCCGGACTCGGTAGGATCCCTCTGCCTATCATCTGCGTTTTTGTGTGTTTGTCTTGATTGTCTGTTGTGTCTCTGACGCTTGGTCTGTCGTCTGGCTCTCTCTGTCTCTCTCTCTCTCTCTCTCTCTCTCTCTCTCTCTCTCTCTGACGCTGGCTCTGTCTCTGTCTCCCGCCGACTCCCTGTGGCCGGTAGCTGCAACTATCACAGTCTCTCTGTGTTCAACCAGAGGCAGTTGAATGACTTTAAATTGGCGGTTGCTTGCATTGGCAATAGGATGGCCATATGCGTCAGCGCAGAGTATCACATTCCATGAGCCTCGAGATGCAAGTCCAAGCTTCAACCCGGTGTCAGGTCAAAGCAGGAACTGGTGCGAGATCACCCCCCCTTTTGCAATGGCAGCGGTATGCGGTGAAGACGGGTTGGGTGGGTACTCGTACTGTGTTTGTGCACATGAACATAGACAAGCATAAATGTAGTCTTACGTGCAGTCACTGACAGAGAGATCCGGGTCGGCGTGATGTCACCCATTCTTGCAAGCACCAGCTTTGGGCCGGCCTGCCACGTTCGTAAACTCCTAGCCAAACTTGTAGATAGGGCGCGGATGGCTGTGCCGCTCGTCAAGTCATGTCAAGCAATGTAAATTAAAATTGTTAAAGCCATACTAATATCAGGCCCAAGCGCTTAGAATTGCAACACTGAAGCCTTTGTGTCTGAATCCCTCGCCTTGTCTGAATGCGATCCTCTGTGTAGCATTTGTCCCAGAAGTTGTTTCGCCCCGGCTTTGTAGCAGGACAGCTGCAACGCCAACTCTCATTTGCGGACGAGTCGATGGACGAGCTTGTTTCACATATCCGCGCAGAGGAACCGCAATTGGATTGGCTCGATGCCCGGCGAAAGGCGCACGAGAAATGCACCAATCGACAGCACTATGTATAGCATGCGGTTGCCAAGGAAGACTTTTGGAACCGTGTGCTCGTGGGAACGCCTCCCACCGAGTGCCGGAACTTGTCTACGCGCTCCATTGGCTACTGGGTGCGCCCACAAAGGGATTTCAGACCCGGCTAAAGGGCGAGAAGCAATAGTTTATAGGGCCGACCAAAAATGCAGAATATTCAGCTGGCGGGAATGAGATCTCATCCTGCTAATTAGGAATTGCTAGTGATTGCCAGTGCCTGTCTCAGATCGGACTTTTCAATCGATGGCAAGCCATGGGTTCATGGACTCTCGGCCAAATATAATTCAGACCATCACCCCACGAGGTGAAGCCTTTTGAAAGCAGATGCATTTTCCATTATACAACTTGAAGTTTGGTGGTTTGTATGGCAGGTTGTCATATGCTATGGTGAGGCACGGGTTTGAAGTTCAACATCCCATCCCACGTCTCATCCGAGGAAGCCAGGCAGTGCACCGAAGCCTCGTGGCGTAATTGCTGTGTCCATCGATTATGCATTCTTGCTTGTGAGATTGGCACATTTCACAGAGTCATTGCATGTTCGCTGTCGGGGCTCCGGCTCATTGAAATTGCTCGAACATGCGCCGTGAGTGGCGTATAGGAACTCAGAAAGTCCAACTGACTCAGATAGATCCTGTCGTTTTCTTGCTGCGGCAGTGGCTGTCTAGTGTCAGTTGCACACGCGGGATCGACCAAGATTCATGGATGCGTACGAGCTGCAAGAGTTGCTCTCCGTTGCCATGCCGATTCTTTGCTTGACTTTGCTGATTGACCTTTGGGTTCGTGGAGCTCATGAGTAAGCTACACTCCGGCACTCACTGCTTCACCGTGTGATCCGGTCAGTTCAGTTACCCAGTAGGTTCAGGCCCACTCGTAGCTCAGAGACGTCTTCGCTACAAGGAAAGCCCTTGAATGGGTCAAGCTCTTCGATCCTCCTGCGTATGCGCAGATTCAGACCACCAGGCCAGGTCAAGCAAAGCATGCGAAACTGGAAGCCACAGACTCCTTCGCAGTTCAGATCAACGCTGAAAGAGCTGAAACACAAACTCGCCCGCGAGTGCCTTCCCACAGCATCTTGCGAGGTCAGCGATGGACCACAAGAAGGTGAAGGTCTTGGTTCCTGCATTTCTAACATGTGGCATCTTCCTGTCAACCACGATCTCCAAGAGGCAAAAGATCCGGTTCTTGCTGCCTGGACTTGCTTGGCGGGCAAGCTGAAGTAGCGAGCCATAACACCATAGCATAGGACCATACGATGTATATGATCAGTGTTGCAGAGTCTAGGCTGGGTATGTTCGACGAGAATGACAGCCAGACGTTTGAGTCTTCCGAATTTGTGGAGATGATTCTTGGTCTGAGCTTGTGTCAAGAAGTACCTCAAATGTGAGGTTTAAAAGACTGGAGACTTGAATTGATCTGCTGACATCTTGTTTTGCTCACGCCATGGACCAAAGTGAGTGGCACACCCTATTTTCAGGATCTCCTCTTTTTTCTATGGCATCGCCTGTGCCTTCGCACTCCTGGACTTTCCAGGCGTTGCTCCGAAGAGCCTCATCGGCCATTGTCAAAGACATCGTGTTCCTTGTTCTTGCCGTGTTTCGAACCTATGCTGCCGACTTTGCTGGGACATCCAAGGCCGAGTGTGCGCCAGAATCTGGGAAAACATCTGTTCGACCGCGTGGTGAAGGGTGCCTGTTGCAGGGTGCCGTTCTGGGAAGTTCCCTGGTATACAATCTGAGATACGGGACATTTGCGACTGACTCCCCTGACCTGACCTGGCAGCGAGACACTGTCAAATCATGTCGATGGGCTAGCGGCCCAGCGGCTGTTCGCAGCAAGGCGAAGAAGATCAAAGCTGAAGATTCAGCACCGCTGTGGCTCATTGAAGAGTCACCTGCCTGCTAAAGATCTAAAGCTTTGGGTGATGGGTGTGGAAGGTGCGATGTGGTGACCCATGTCTGTGGGGTCAGGACGGGGTTGTCGCGTGCTTCAACCCACCGACTATGCACACAGTAAGCGGTAAACTCTGCTAGGAGCATAGCATATTTGAAAGAAATGTCAGCTGCCTTGGAAGTAGTGCGTACATGATCTGTCTGCCGCATGTTTGTCACAACCTTTGTCATCAACCAATTCAGACGCCCCACCCCCGACCCTGAGATTTTTCAATAGATGCCTCAAGTTTTCTGGGTAATGTGCAGGTTGTTCATTGAGGTGCCTCTGAATTCGCAGGTTTTTAAAACCTTTTCGGTTTTTAATAAAATCTTGCTGCTTGAGGAAATATGAGTATAAATGGAGTGTGTTACAATAGTGTTACAATGTTTTTCGGTTCTTAATAAAATCTCTTGGTTTGTTTAAGACAGGTTCGTTCAACCATTTTCTGGCTTCATCAGGGGGGCCGAGAACTGTTTACAAACCCTCTTTAAACGGCTTTTGGCGAGGGTGGGGCTTCCAAGTTCGCTGGCAACTTTGTCCATCATCGCTGCCTTGCTTCCTGCTGCCGCAGACTGTGCAGAAGAACTGGAGTAGAAAGCAAACGATGAGAATTGCAGTCGTGTGCATCAGAGGTGGTTCTTGGGTGAGACTGGAGACCCTCTCTCTGCTCCGTTTGCTATGCTGCTGGAACGGTTTTCGACGCGTGGCTTGGAAGATGATCCGGAGTTCTTCGAGGATGAGGACTGCCGCGGCCAGACAACCTGCACAAGCCCTACCAACTCCAGCCGGCTTGAAAGTTGTCTGCCCAGCTTGCAGGAAAGAAGGTTCAAGCTGTCCCACACTAGTCCAGTGGAGCCGCCGTTGGAGACGGCAGCCTCCCTGGACTCAAGCTCCTCAGCGCAAGCAGCGAATGCAGGGTTCAAAAAATTACTTTTCACTGCAAGGAGGAAAGTGTGGTGCTTTCGGCATACCGCAGGGTGCCTGGTAGGAGGTTCTTGGACTTGCTGTTGTCGGCAAATTCGCTGCCCACTTGCACGGCAATGACTAACAAAGGCTTTCTCCGCCGTGGTGAGATAGGCCGTCGAGTTGTTCTCGCTGCTTTTGAGAGGGAGAACCAACTTGACATGAACTTTGCACACAGCCGTTCCCGAGGTGCAGCATGGCACCTGCGATTTAGGCTGTAGGCATTTGTAGTCCAAGCACTACCAGTTGTCGGATTCGGAAACAGACAGGTTTTAGGAAGGACTAGTGAAGATTCATGTTGAGAAAACTTGAGAAAGCCGCTTGGCGGACCAACTGGATGAAAACGTGAGTTTGCAGGCCTGGTGCGGAAAGTGTATGACGAGTGCGAGAGGCAGCGTGATTTCTCGTTATCTCATGCAGATGTCGGGCGCCACCCGGTTGCACAAAAGGTGATGGCTGCAGTGCTACTAAGACCAGGGATAGTGGAATGCCGTAGACCTCCCATCCAATTGTGTGCCTGTGCCCTGCATTTGATGAGATGGAGCGAGTCTTTGCGAGGTGCACTTGGGGAGCTCATCCCTCCAGATCTATGGTGCAACCGAATCGCACGAGGTCCCATGTTCGGAGCGCCGGAGCATGCATGCGTGCCTGAGAGACGAACGCACACGTGTGTAGAGAATCGTGTTACCACATTGGCATATTTGGCTATGCCTGCCCCATACAGCAGTTGTTGCAGTCTAGGACAGCAAAACCAGCCGTCAAGCCCAATTCGCAGGCAGAGAGGTGCTTCTATCTTCATTGTTCTTTCTCGGTCTCTGGTTTCTTCTCTCGCAGCGGAGCTCTGTCTCTTTGCATCCTCTCTGTCTTGCGAACTTGCGCAGGTGCATTGGCACTCAAGCGCTTTCTGCCTTGTTGCTAACACCTGTCGCATGCAAGATCAGAAAAGCAAGCCAAGGCGGCAAAATATCAGTTCTAACTGCCGTAAACGAGCTGGGGCCGCTTCCTGCACAGGCAGCAGGACAGGATGAATGATATTGAAAAGCAGCAGCTTTGCATTCACAACTGAGGTTTGGAAGAGATGGAACGAGTGCGTGGGGTGGGCCAGATGCTTGCATCGATTGTCATCAGCGGTACAACGATGCCGACACTGTTTGGACAGAAGAGAGGCCAAAGCAAGAAATCGTATGTAGCGGCATTGCAATCGCTTTGGCAGAGGACGTCATAGCTTTCCTGATGTGCTGTGCCGTGGTAGTTGTCCAAATAATCTGAAAATGTGGGACACCAGCACATTCTTCGGCGCTGGTCCAAGAGGCCTTGCTATCGCTTCAGCTTGTAAGAGCGTGGGTCCATGTTGTCAGTTTGAGCTTTGTTCACTGCACTTAGGAAGACCAGCTTACCGCTCTTCCTCAAAAAGGTGTGCCCTAACGCGAAGCCTCGCCACCTCCGCATGTTCCAGACTTGGATGAAGGAGCCGCTTAAACCGCAGAAATGTGTTACAGTCCGCAGTCATACCCGTTTGCAAAGCGACCTAAGTGAGTGAGTTGTTTAGGCAAGTTTAACCATGATCAACCCTTGACAACAAAGAGGTGGATTGGTTGAAGTGGTTTGCTGACATGCAGTAGTCGTGTTAGCTGCCGATTCCCAGCTGATGCCGGACTCCAAAAAGTTTAACCATGATCCCGGCTCTTCTTGCCGGGGCTGTGAGGTTGGATCACATAGAGGATCTCAAAGTGCAATCAGCGACGTCTCGCCGCATGCAGCAGCATTTTGAAAGTTTCTCAGCTGCAGATCACGTTCGCTCGGTGTGACTGATGCACGGTCTGCCTCATTCAGGTTATGTCGCCCGGCCAATATTGCCGGCGCGTGTTCGGCAAGAGTTGCTGGAAGAGTTTGAGAGTCTTGCCTACGCCTCAAGCGAGGCCAGGAACGGGTGCAGTAGTCGATTCAGCGAACGGTACTGTAATGTGAGGATAGGTGAAGAGGGGTTTGGGGAAAAGGCTGGGCCTGTATCGTCTACTCTACCGTGCCCATTGGCCGGATACACAGCACGCTCCAATTAGCATGTGTCCTGCTTTGATGAAGACCTGGTCAACGTGACTGAAGTGTTGAGCGACATCTCGTCATGAGAAGCCGAATATCCTCCCCTTGCAGCCTTTGCACAGGAACGAGTTATGCAAGATGCCTTGCGCAAGAAATTCTTCGATAGAGGCTCAAGGGTGACCAAGGACACCATTTGCCCGTTGCTTCTCTACGATGTCGAATCTTTTCGTCTGCTGTCGTGAATGTCGTCCAGGCCCGTTCAATAGACAGTTTGCAGCTTTCAAGCCGTCGCACGAGCCCCGAATGTGCTAGGAGGATTACCTTGCTGCCATGTGCCCGACGGAGTTTCGGCACAAGGAAGGCAGCTTGGATGCCGATTCGGTCTCGTGCAAGATCAACGCAGAATACGTGCAGGAAGCGACCTTGCGGCGGCCATTGAACCAATCCGCAAACGTTTCAGGGTTGTTTTGGGCCCTTCGCGATAAGCCTACAGCAGCAACCGGCACCCCCTTCTCAAAAACTTCCTACGGCTATGCGGCGTATCTTTGAGACGAGTCTGCTCAGGCAACCCGGCCATCTATCAGGCCGTAGGCCTGTGGAGCTTGCCGAGTGGCTAGAGCGGCTAGAGTCTAGAATTCCTCGCGTATGCCAGCCATTGCTGTTCTGCTTCTGTGGTCATAGGCCAGCTGCTGAGTGCTTGGGCTGCAGTTTCTCTTTCGAGCAATTCGGGTTCGATGTGCTTTTCGCCGACGGAGAACCGAACTTTGCCAAGCACCTTGGCCGATTTGGGTTCGTTGTACCGAGGAATGCAGGTGGTTAAAGTGGAGGAGGCCCTCTCGCAGAAGGCTCGATGTGTGTCAGGTTGGCAGCTGCTTTGACTGACTGTCCTGCACATGATGAGGAGGCTTTGTTTGCAAAGAGTGGTGAAGTTCCGATTACGAGGTGGGCCGGATTTGTAGCACAAGGATGTGGTGGACACTGGTGGCATCGCTGTGCAAGTCTTCACACGCGCTCGTACGTGTGTACGCAAAAGCCTCAGAACAGGGAACCAGTGACGAGAAGTTTCCACCTGTAACCAGAGAGGATACCTTGCCGAGCAGGCTTGCGACAACGATCCTTCGACGGAGAACTGTCCTTCAACTAGTTACGTTCTGATTTTCATTTTGGATTCCTCATTCAGTAGGCCAAGATCTGAACGGTTGTGCCTGCCGCTTGGCCATGTAGGCCAATGTAGGCACTTGATAATAGCTTGATTAGGCTTGCTGCATACCTGGTCACCACCGGTTTTGCTTGCTTTGCATGCTCAGAGACTCAAAGACTTCATGTGACAGCTTAGTGTGAGCCCACAGGAGGAAGTTCATCAAGCACTCGGTTCCAGATAATCACTGGGCCTTGTGGAACAAAGCTTTCGATGCTTTCGAGAGCGGCACAGGCAAAGGACTGGACGGGACAGCGCAGTCCGAGTATAATATTCTGTGCACATGGGCCTTTATATTGTCATGTGAGCGCTATGTTTGTTAGTATGCATGCACGCATGCATGAACGTCGGCAGTGTGGCAGGTTGTAGAGTAGGCAGGCAGGGAAGCGGGCAGGCAGGCAGGTACCAGTAGGCAGGCTAGGCAGGTACTGTGTATGGATGGATGGACGGATGAATGAATGAATGGATGTAACGTAGGTATGTATGTATGGAAGCAATGTATCCGATGTAAGTATGTAAGACCTCGCAAGTGTATGAATGCCTGGCATGATATATGTGTATGTGTGAATGCCCGTCGATGTATCTATGTCAATGTATGTGACTCGATGCAGGTCCACCAATGTACATACGACCAGCAATATATAAATAGATGAATATAAATAAATAAATAAATATATATATATATATACATTCGCCAGCGTATATCAGCCAATGATTTGTTCAGGCCGCAATATCTATGTCAAATTTGTCAATGCATTTCAGTCATGGCAAGTCACTCACTGTATGTTTTTTATTGCATACTTAAGGTTTGTCAATCAAGTATGCTCACCCGTGTAAGTCTACGTACGTGTGCCACTGTATGTGTGCCGATGTATGTGCATGAATTAACCCATGCCAGTGCATGCATGTCAACGTGTATTTGTCTTTTACGTGAGTCAATAGACGTCCGCATGGCAATGTGCACATGTAGGTAGGTATAAGTACATCTGTGTATGTATGTATGTATGTATGTAGGTAGGTAGGTAGGTAGGTAGGTAGGTATGTATGTATCTATGTATGTATGTATGTGTGTGTGTATGTATGCATGCATGCGTGCGTGCATGCATGCGTTTCTGTACGTACGTAGGTGTGAAGATATGTATGCTTGTATATGTATGCATGCATGTATGTGCAGGCGTACGCATGTATCTGTTTTCTTCACCCTAAACTCAAAGCTGGGTCCGCGTTTTGAGTCGTAGGCATCAAACTACTTCTGGCAGCTATCTACCTGCGGGGCGCTGCTCACGGTTGACAGATTCCTGAATCATACTTAACTATGCAGTGCCTCTACATGAGAGCTGTTCACAATGAGTGGTTCGCACTGGGACTGCTGGTGATTCGTTGGGTATGTTTACCAGAAAGGGGTTTGTGTACCTGAGCATGTTCAACGAGTCCACGAGTCGCTTCCTAATGTTTGCACTCTGCTTATTGAAAGGTATACTTGGTATCCTGCAAGGTAGTTCCTTCATCACTGACCAGGCCTTGTCCATGTTATTTACAAACTTGCGGTGGTTTGCCTACTCTTCGAAATCTTGTAACCTCTCAAGCAGTGGCAACAGTGGACTCATGTAATGGGTTCTGCCTTGGCCTTTGCCAACTGTCAAGCATTTTAGACTTGCTATCTTTCGAGACTCGTGTCAGCGGCTTCAAGTTTTCGTTTGAGCCATTGGTTGCTCTCGGTTTCCTGATTCGCTGTTTGTAGACATATTCATTGGTGTTGCATGTGTGAAGGAATTTTGTGTTCGTAAGTATGTATGCATGCATATGTGTTTATATGTCTGTATGTGTCGGTACCTAGCATTGGGGTAAACTGCAAAAGAGATCCTGCATTGTGGGGGACGGAGGAGGGGTGCGTTTTTCAGCGTGGCACGCGCATTTCCCGCCCTCAACCTGTTCATGTTTGGAGGGGAGGTTTCAGGCAGTCGCAGCTTGAGGACAAGTGTCCATGTCGGAGCTCGTGCGCCAGAACGACTTGTGCCCCGCGGTCTGTGAGTTCATTTGCCCCTCAGCTGTCACATGTCACACGCTGGGCCGCCGCAGCACCAGTGCACTGCTGCTGCGCTTCGGTGCAAGGCAACATCATTACCGGGAGCTGCGACGGCAGTGAGCCGTGCTTCTCAAAAGAGCTGTGGTTGCGGAGATTTCTTGAGCTGAGCCCTTGGCGCGTCAAGAAGGAAGTTTTGAGCCAGGGCAGACTCTGTGCAGTCTAGCAGTCTAGGATTGTCTTGGACTGACACAGTTTGCCGAAAACCGGTGACTGCAGCTGGGAGAAGATCTTCGTGTCTCTTGTCTCTAATCCTGAATCATTCTAGATTCATAGGACATGCATTGGCCGCCAGGAAGCCTTTCTGTCACGCCATCCTTGACTTCTTAACTTCATCACAGCATCCAGATCACGTTGGGAACAGCGGGACCCACGACAGTCTGCATTCAGCAGAAGCAAAAGTTGCTACATCAGCAACAACATTCTTCGGTTGAGTGTCCTTGTGCCATTGGAGAATTTAAAAACGCACTACGCCAGCATGGTTACATCTACAAACAAAACATGGAATAACAGAACCGGAAGCACGCAGGTTACTTTCCCAAGAGCATTCCAGCAGCCTCGGAACGGCTTTGCGAAATATCCCGGAACGTAGTTGCCTGCGGCAACAGCATGACTCTCGACAACTCGACCTTCCAATCTCCGAAATTCAGAATTGTGCAGTAGTGGCACCGCTGCAATTTCGCGACGTCCAGCAGTGGCAGGAGCACACAGATGGCGGCAGAGGCGGCGAAACTTTACAGAGTTCTTGATTACCAAGGCCTGGACAAATCCAGGCAAAGCGTGCCTTGTGTGCCCTCGCAGTCCCGAGCATGAGCTCATTCACATTGGATACGCTCCACTCCAGTCCCACTCCGGCGCATGCTGCCTTCACTGAGTTCACAAGTCCAGTCGCACCCTGACAGTTTTTGTTAATGGTTTGCGGGTCCTCACAACAGGCGACCTCTGCCGCGGCTTTGAGCAGGGTGCAGTAGCAGTGGAATCAGGCGATCTCCTCCCAGCTACCAGGGTAAGAACCACCTGCGTGCTGCAGATGGCTCGGGCGACTTCATGCCCAATCAGAGCGGGGCACCGCATTCGCTTCAGGGGTTGCTTGATACAAGTCTTGCGAAACCATGGCAGACCGGAGGAGGTGCAAAGGGCTTCGGAATGAACAAGCTACTCCAGAATCATTGTCAAGTTTCATGTTTGCAGGAGACGGGGCGGATGCTGCAACAAAACTCTATCCTAGTGCATAGCAGTAGATGATCTCCCGACACCCACCTGGAACATGCCATAGACTCCGATACTTAGTTGCCTTAGCTTCGTGGGGAACCATGAAGGAATGCGTGCTCTGATGGCCCGTGTTGTCGGGCGAAATATGTGTAATAGGGCAGAGAGAGAGAGAGAGAGCGAGAGAGAGAGAGGGGGGCTTCCCCTTGCCCATAGCCCTGCCGAAAGAGAGGCATCAAGGTTATGAACTTTGGTGACTTTCCACTCCGAGTTTTCACGCCCTTCCAAAAGCCCCGGATAGCAAACGGGGGGGGCCTAGGGCCCGGAGGGCCTTAACAGCCCTCTATGCCCGAGGGAAGAAGAAGACAGAGAGGGAGACCCTCTCGCAGTCTTTGGTCCGTGGCACCATGGTGTCGGATGGGCACCTCTTCCGGCACTTATTCGGGTTTTTCAGGTAGCTGCCGGTAATTGCAGTCAAGAAGACGCACCGCCGCAGGTAGCATTGGCAGCTTCCTCTATACCCATGCAGTGCTGACGATTGCAACAGAGATTTCTGCCAGCCACTGCGCAACAAAGTAATCCCCAGGCAGAGCGCAAGACATCAAACGGCATTGTGCTGAAGCTGTTACATCTGCTTGAAGTGATGGGAAACCTCCATTGGCGGCTTGAAGCTAAACGCTGTCGCGCTCTAGGCGCTTCAGTGTTACACGATATATCACCATGTCCATGCTTGGTGACCTGCAGCTGTCCCAAAGCTGCGGTTCTCACTTGGCCATCGTTGAACAACAGCGGCAAGACGTAGATGCATTGTACGACTTCAGAAGAGACCTCTTCTGAGGCATCCGTTCGAGCCGACCTTACTCTCTAACCACCTCCTCAGCAAAGTTTGATCAAAAGGGGTGATGCGCGCAAGTGCGAAAACAAGAAGACGCTGAGGGGGCTGGTAACTTTTAGCCTGACTGCCAGCGAGCAGGGACTGTTGGCTGAACGCAGCTACCTAGACCGCGCAATAAAATCCGCCTGTATGTGTGTCAGAAACAAGTGTGTGTTGGAGAAGACCCAAGCACATCGCAGGCAGATTCGTAGGCTATGTAAAAGCCTGCCATCCAACGGTCATTTCTCGCTACAGCAGTCACATCTTCGCCAGGCGGGATCCTTTCAAGGCTCCAGTCTGCAGACATTGAAGCGCTCCCCAGCGCTCCCTGATCTGGCGCGAAGCCGTTTTTCAGGACCGACAACGGAACACTTTTGTTCTTTTCATTGTCTCCCGGACTTTTTAAGGCTCGGGCCCGGCCTTCGATAGCGACCGGATACCCACCTTGTGCCCGTGGAAAAAGTGGAGGGCGAACTTCATTTGTTGTCTGTTGTGTGTTCATTTGGTCCTATGCGAGTAGCTGTGGCGAAGAAATGTAGATTAAACCCACCAGACCCCACCAGATCTGTTCTTGTCTTGTATATCATGCAGGTTCTGCCACTGGGCTGCATCCAACCTTGACTCCGGAAGCCAGCATCAGGTCTCAGGAAAGAGCGGCCATTGCTTTGCTGAGGTTGGCTGGAGGCCGAAGCTTGCAACTGCGCTTGGAAACATCTGGCAGGCCCGTAGCGCGCATGTAGATGTACTTCTGAAGTATGCAGCAGACCGTGTCCGGGGTCTGCTCACCGGGAATGATGTCGTGCATGATGATGGTCATGATGATGGACACCACCGCCATCATCATCGTCATCATCATCACCATCATCAGCATCATCGCCACGAAGTGGTCGTCGGCACCATCGCCGCAGTTACGCAATCGAGATCACAATGTTTTTGTTTTAATCGCCCCCCTCCTCATCGTTTTTCATCGCCCTCGCCATCATCCGAATCTTTGTAATCTCTCGTCGTTACTTCGGCATCCTGGATCACCACTGTTGTTTTCCCCTCGGTTGCGGGTAGCAAACGGGTGTAGACTTGCCGGGCAGGCAGAGGACGTAAGTCACACTCTCACTTTCGTGTGCTAGCGATAGAAGCAGAACCGGTACTGGATCCGATCTGAAGTTATTGGTTTTTGCTGCACACGCTTCGGTAGCTTTCCAAGACTTGGTGCAACCAGTCCCAAACGGAAAGAGCACCCGAATGTTGACGATTTGCGAGCGCCTGACAAGCGGCAGCAGCCGCAAGTTTGTGTGATGGCCAGAAGATGCCGCACACGTGGTCGTTGACAGGGGCTTGTTCCGTAAGGACCTCACTAGCACGTGAATACGAGTCGCATCACAATGCTTCGATTGCTGAGAGTGAAACCAAGTTACCATCCTCGTACAGACCCCAGTTGCAGTACCCTCCAACATTAAACGCGAGCCCGGATGCATCTGCCAGTCTGGACAACGACAAGCTGTACATCCAGCTGCCGTCCTTCAACCTTTCGTCGAAGAAGGGGGTGCGCCCCATGAGACGTGAACACCAAGGGAGTGCGGAATCCGTAATGTTCCTTATGAGATTGCTGTGGCTCTCCAGATTCGAGCGAAAGGCGCTCCTGCAGCTCAGTTGTGAACTGAAAACCTTCCGCCGCCAGTGTCGGTTCATGTCAGTTCCCGAGCGACGCTAGCTTCGTACGTGTCAAGCAAGAAGTTGCGAGACTGTCGTAAGCAGCATTCGGGCCATTGGCAAAGACCCGGCACCTATCACGAAGTCCATCTATCAGCGGTGTCCATTTGCATCAGTGCAGCTGGGCTCCACTTGCGACACGCTTGCAAGAACAGCTCCATGCAAGCCGTCAGCCTGTGGCCACTGCCTCGTCATCAGCTTCAAAGAGATGTTCGTCTCTTGGCCGCACTTGGAATCTGCTTGGTTGCCTGTTGGCTCAGTAATGAAGTGCAAGTCGGATTGATATTACTAGGGCTTCGTGAGTGTATATAGGGCGCCTTAAGGTTGTGCTTGAGTATAGATTTGGCAGTGTCGCAGTGCTGTGAGGAGACTAGTTAGGACAGCCCCAGAAATCGTGTTCTCGCATGTTCAGCACACCTCGCAGAATCAATTTGATCGGAGCCGTCTGAAGATCGCTTTGTAGATTGGGATTGTGGCACGATCCCACGCGATTCTTCTACCAAGGGTGCTGTGCTTTCGGCATTGGCCCGGTGGTTCCTCCCCTCACGGAAGCAGGAGGGACGGGAAGCAGAGGAGGCAGAGCGGGGGATGGGAGAAAACCTCTCAAGTCGCACTCTACTCCACTTCTGACACAGCTCCAAGATGCTCCAAGTGCGTGTCACTTGATGCGCAGGAGCCTGCGACCCCTGCCGAAAGGCAGCCAGCGCCGCCGTCGCAGACGCAGGTGTGCGATGTGGGCCGCTCTTGCCAGAGAATGGCCAGCAAGTCCACCCTCATCTTGCACAGCGCACTTCGTGCACATGTGCAGCCAAGCCAGCCAAGCTCCAAGACACAAGCTGCTGCACTGTTGGCACAGGTCATCGCCTCGACCAATGAGGTGTTGCCCACCGCCCCGGCCGTACCACGGGAAGCGCAAGTACAGGCATGCAGCTTTATCTTCTTTCATGGCCTTTTGTCCGGAGTCGGTTCATGAAGTTCATGCATGCATGGATGATGCCGAGAGCTGGGCAACAACAGAATTTCTGGGCACTTGTTGAATGACCCTTCGTTGAAGAAGACCTCGAAGCCTACTGTGCGTACTGCTAGGCGGATATGCTGTGCCCGTCGAAGTGCCGTCAGGACACCAAGGAGCTGTCACGGCCTTCTTTGTCAGAAGCGGCCGAAGTCTCCCCAAAGGCCGGACGGACATCGATCTTCCGTTAGGTATGCGTGTCTGCACCCCACCTGCCCTGCCCAACAT
This sequence comes from Symbiodinium necroappetens, assembly GCA_905231915.1. NCBI lineage: Eukaryota > Dinophyceae > Suessiales > Symbiodiniaceae > Symbiodinium > Symbiodinium necroappetens. Next base: position 8,980 of record CAJNJA010055508.1, on the reverse strand, counting down.
CCATGATCGGTTCTGCGCTGAAGCGTTCCCAACAATCTGAACGACCTATTGCTAAAGTGCTGGTTGTTGCCAGTGTCATTACAAACTGTCCGCTGGTGGTTGGCTGAAAGACTCGGTGCTGTGGAAACTCGCCACAAGGAGCCTGCATCAGCCTCCAGAGCGCTTGCGGAAGCGGCAAACTTGCGAGAGCGGGAGGCTGGAAATGACGAGCCCAAAGCTCGCAAACTAGCACAGACACACAGCTGTGCCAGGCGCTCTCCCCCGTAATGTCCCCCCCCACCCCCCCGGCNNCCCCCCGGCCCCCCCCCCCCCCCCCCAACACCCGCCCCTCGAGCACTCGGTTTCCTTCGACATCACTCATCTTTGATGTGTTTTGATTGCCAGCTGAGCTGATTCTGTTTGCGCTTAGATGCTGGACTATTCCGCAGTCGAAATTCGATGCCAGGTCGTCCAAACACTGGACACTTCCGACCAGCAGCCACCGACATCCGCGCTGCAGCAGACACAGCCTTCTGCTTCCTCAGAGCCCGCGGCATTGCTGCGATATGGAATGCTCTTGTATTCATCAAGCGGCTATGGCACGATGTGACCACGGTCCCATGAGCAAATATGAGCAACCTTTGGCTTCAATCTTTCCTAAGTTCAATGCCCTCTCCGAAGCCACGACCATTGCGTCATAACTTACTCCTATAGGTTCTAGGTAACAGCTACTTGCCATCCATGGTGAAAATGTGGGCCGCTAGGAGCTGGGAGCCGCCAGCCGGCTTGCTTGGTGAATCTGAGTCACCAGAGAATCCCAGTCACCAGACCGTCCGCAAACGACAATGCGGAGTTTACGGCGGCCCTCTTGCATTCGGTGTAGAGGCATGCGCGGCGCCGACCCTGCGAGCGGCGCCACCAGCACAGCAAAGCTTGCCCGCAGAGGCAGCTGTCGGGTTGCAGGTCGCCTTCAGAGTTGACATGCTTGCTGCAACAGCTGTTTGGCCTGCATGCATCCTGGAAAGGAGCCGTCTCGTCCAGCTTTTCAGAGTACAGAGCTCGCAGCATCTCTGCAAGGCAGTTTCTGAAAGCTCCATGGACATGGAGTCATCGAGGAAGTCGCGATGTTCTGTGCAGCCAAGGACGGTTCTTTCGAGACGAAGTTGGAAGTAGTGAAGGAGGCAGACACGCTGTATCTGCGGCTGTTGCCAGTTTTTGGAGATGCCGCTACCGCCAACAAACATGGAGAATTCCTGCCTGCTGTACCCCACGGAATCGTCTGTGCAGGCGAGGAGATCACCAGATGACGATGTCGAGGCTCAGTAGTGAGGAGAGCATCCAGCCATGCACCCACCTCTCCTCAAAACCCTCGACATGGCCTCGGTTTCATGCCAAAAGACTTAGATCGCACAAGACACGTTCCTCGTACTTGCATGGTCGCAGCTAGCCATCCGCGACAGGCAAGCAAATCTGCCACTCTGCAACGAAAGCTGGACAAAGCAAAGGAGGTAGGAGGGCGGTCTGAGTCGTGTTCGAACCATCTAGCCGCATCTAGCCTACGGGTCTGGCATTTTTACATTTCCGATGCCATGCAACTTTGCTTTTCAGACCGCGATGACAGTAAACCTTTCCGCGACGATTTCTGGCCTCTTCGCACTCGTGTCGCTGTTGCCGCACTGCAAACCCCCTGTGGCAGTTTGTGAGCGCCTGAGTCCTCGCCTGGTACTCCCGAGTTCCGAGTGGCAAAGCTTAGCTAAGCAATAACAAACAGTTGCCGGTGACCAGGTCGCAGCTTGGAAGTTTGTGTGGGTGTGTATGATGCGAATGGCGGTTCAGCCTGTGCTATGCTCTAAGACTCTGTTTCAAGGTTTGAAAGTCGTTAGTGGTTAGCTCTTTTTCGCCAAAATGGTCGGTGCGCCCAAGGGTTTCGCACCCACTCACTCCTTTTAGGGTTTCAGGGTTTCGCACCCACCCACTCCTTTTAGGATTCTGGGTTTCGCAGCCACCCGTTTCGCACCCACTCAAACCCTTTTAGGGTTTAGGGTTTCCCACCCAATAGGGTTCAGGGTTTCGTCGCCACCCTCTCCTTTTAGGGTCCAGAGTTTCGCACTCACCCACTCTTTTCGGGTTTGAGGGCTTTGTACTGTAGCCACTCACTCCTTTTAGGGTTTCAGGGTTTCGCAGCCAGCCACTCCTTTTAGGGTTCAGGGTCTTGCGCCCACCCACTCCTTTAAGGGTTCAGGTTTTCCCAGCCGCCCATGTCGCACCTACCCAAACCCTTTTAGGGTTTCGGGTTTCACACCCAATCACTCCTTTAACGGTTGAGGGTTTCGCAAGCAGCCCACTCCTTGTAGGAGTACGGATTTCGCACCCACCCACAAGAACAAGCAAGAATGCAAACAGTGCAGACGCAGAATCCTCGAGACAGTTGTTATTTTCAACCGTGAGTTTCTCGTCCGCGAAACCGGGGCGTCGATTGCTGTCCTCCGACCATGTGCCAAATCGTACGCGCCTGCCAGCAAAACGAGGCCCCGCCCGGCTCAACGGATCATTTTGCGTGTTCCTTTTGTGCCCCCGGCTGCGCGGCTTCGTCCTAGCCAGGCGGGAGGCAAAACCTATACCACTCACTGCACACAGCTGACACGGTGCCAAGAAACAATTTCGCATGCACAACTTGAAGTTGTCCTGTCATGGGAGATTTGCGAGCATAAGAATCTCTGGTAATTAGACATAGGCGCCAAGGTTCAAACAACTAGGCGAGCAACGCCTCCTGCCCGTCTTTTGACACAAGCGCACATAGTTTGACACAAACTCTTTCTGGATCTAGAAGTCTGGGACTCGGTGCAAAAGAAGAATAAGGTGGTAGCTCTCCGCGCATCTTGCCGTTCACCGGGAGAGATGTCGGGACGACTTAAACATGACCGAATGCAGGGCTCATTTTGTGTCGCTTCATGTCTCGAAAGTAAGTGAGAGAGAGAGAGAGAGAGAGAGAGAGAGAGAGAGAGACAGACAGACAGACAGAGTGAGTGTGTGTGTGTGTGTGCGTCTATGTGCGTGCGTGTGTGTGTGTGTGTGACGTGTGTGTGTGTGCGCGTCTGTCTGTCTGTCTGTCTGTCTGTCTGTCTGTCTGTCTGGTCTGTGTCTGTCTGTCTGTCTGTCTGTCTGTCTGTCTGTCTGTCTGTGTTTTGTGAACATCTCTGATCAGTGTCAATTCAGTTTCTGCCCGCATCGTAGGTCAGCAGCAAGTCCGCAACTCTGCAGAAGAAGTTGAAGGAGGCGAAGGCAGTCGGAAACATTAGCGAGTCTCATTCTGCCGTAGCTCAGGCATGCGATGCAACGCGCACGTCTCGATTTTATGCGGATTCGAGCAGCTGCAACACGCGCAGTGCTGCAAAGATGTGATCCTACATGGCCAGGCCGGCAGGGCAGCCAGCCCTGCAAGGGCTGAAGCGCAGCCGGTAGCGGCAAGTTCTGAAAGCTCAGCAGCGACCACAGCCGCTTCCCCTGATCCTTGTTGGGTAGCAGGGGTGCCTGAATGTCCAATCGCTGCTGTAAGCAATCTGTACATCCTCGCCGTGCTACTCAGCCATGCAGCAAAAAAACAGGTCAGTAAAACCGCTATCCTTCAGAAGAAGCTGGACGAGGCCAGGATGCTGACTACTGATGTACTCGTTACACGCGTACACCCTTGGCCACCCCCTCTCCAGCTGTTGGCACATCCAGGCACGCAGATCTGTACTCCTCAAGACAGCAGCCGAAGAGGCCCCGAGGGTGACCCAAATCACAGAGCTTGCCGTATCACCATGTCATGTGTATGACATGCATGCTTTGGGAGAGGAAGATGGGCGCTAAAGTATAGGACACGTATAGTAGAGAGTACAACGCCCTCTGCCAATAATCATGTTTAATTTGACTGTCGTACACGAAGTGCGTAATGGATACAGGACGTCACAGGACCATGAAGGGTGACAGCGCGAGACCGGAAAGCCCATGATCGTAGCTTGTAGGCCCGGCGTTGCCCTCAAAGTGGCAGCTCCGGCGACTGCCTTGCAACGGCTGAACGTTGCCAGACGTAATTGGCTGGGAAGAGAAGTGCGAATGATGTTCGTCCTGTTCTGCATGCTCACAGTCTGCTGTACCAAAACAGCAGCAGACTGCACTACCGAACGCTCTCTTTTGTGCTGCAACGGGCTACAGAGCGGTTCGCCGAAGGTTCTTCGTTCAAAAGTTGAACCTGCCTCTTAAAGAGCAGTTCGCCTCTTTCGGGCATTGGAAAAGCCTCTGCCGCCATAAGCACATGCAATCAAAACACACCGAACAACAAACGAAAGCAGTGTCGCAAAGTAGGGGTCCAGTCCTACCGGGGGAAAGGAGCCGATCTCGTTTTTCGGACCCAGTCGAGAGTTGGTCTGACATCCCTCGTCTATGTTGCCTCGTAGGCGGAAAGATAAACGAATGTGGGATGGAACACCCGATGTCGGCTTCACGACTCCATCCAAATTCCCCACAACCCACTGTTCTGGGCAGCTGGTTTTGCTGCTGCTATAGGCAGCATGTTCAGGGCGGATCGCCCGATGCAACCATCGGGGCTTACCCGCCTCTGGGGTTACAAATAAAAGATACTGCCCTGCGGCTGAATGCGTTTCGCAGCCGGTAAAGGAGGGTTTGTGCTTCCAGCAGTGCCCTCAGTCTCTGCTCCCTCAGTTGGCAACGAAGAGCTCGAGGGTTGATCGTGTGCCAGCAGCGGTGGTAGAACACGGTGGCGAGGAGCCCGCGCTCGCAGGGGGCGAGGTAGCCGACTTTGAAGCAGTGCATTCTCAGGTGTTTCCTCCACTCTCGCCTCCAGGTAGTCCAGAAACTGCTGCATCGTGATGCAGTCCACCACCTCTGCAGTCGTCCAGGCGCCAGATCCTCCGCCGAAGAGTATCCTTGACCAGCGAGAGCTGCCACGGAGCGAGCGGACCATTATGGCACTGTCCCTGATACCCATCCTGCACTGAGCAAAATTTCTTGATACAAAAACATTCGACTCATTCCTTTGCTATGGCTGACGAGCAACTCTGGGCTGACTCGACAGCGTGACACACCTTCCGGGCGAGCGGTGAGAAAGCCAGAAAACGCCCCAGCAGACCTTACAAAGTCAAAACACAGCAAATGCATGCTTGCGTCCTGGCGGCAGCCAGACCAGGCACGAAGAAACCCAAAAATTCGGTGCAGCAAGCCAGCAAGAGGCGGAACCGATCGTGTTTCTTGACCTTGACCAAACAAGTACGCGTGGATGGCCACCTTTGCCAAAGCTGACAAGGGCTTGTCTCGGCGAGCCGCCGGGACCGCGGCACTTGATCTACTTCTGCTCAAGTGGCCTTCAGCGAGACAGTGGTGCCCAACATGATGCAGATACAGTTGGACGGAAGGACAGACTATACAGACTAAACTAGGCCATTCCAATGGCAGGCCGCCTCCTCTGGTCTTGCCAGGGTCGATCTCTGTGCTCATCTATAAAGGGCTGCTTTTGCCTTTGCCTACTGTCTGCTTTCGACTTAGACCTTTCACATCTTAAGCTCCGCAGAAGCAGCAAATTCAGAAAGTTGATGCACATTGCCACAAGCAGAGACGGAGGTGCCGGAGAAAGCTATGCAGGCAAACGAAGATGTGGAAATGCAAGAATCCCTGGAGGCCGCGAGGGTCCTTCAAAGCTTGGCTATCAGCTGCAAGGCCAGGAATGTGTCTCTTCAAAGATCTGATGCAGGAAAGCACGTTCAAGATGAAGACTGGAGATGAGGCGGCAATCAAAGCCACTTCGTCGAGGCCCAGTTCGCCGGACAAGCAGGCAAGTGATTCAGTTTACGGGCTCCACGGAAACCACCACGTATTGGTGAAGCGCTGGTCTTAAGTGCTATAGACTCGACCGACAGACTTCTTGAGTCTGCGAGAGAGAGAGGGAGAGAGAGAGCATCTCTCGTCGAGGGGCAACCCTCGGCTGTAGCCCTGGCGAAAGAAAGAGAGAGAGATGCGTGTTATGCGGTGAGTCTCTTGTAGGTTCTCGTCAATGTCGTTTAACTGTTTTCCCGTGAACGCGGCTTGCTAAGTGCAACACTGAGCCCTTTTTCCGTTTGTTTGCCCAGTGCGGTGCAATGATGCATGGACTGAGTTTTACTGGGCGAACTCGCGCAAGGGCAGGGGTTGCTCCGATGTCCTCTATCCTAGCGAACGGAAGAAAGGGGGCGATCGTTGTCCTGCCGCTACTTCCTTTGGAGAGGGGTTCTACTGTAACGCTTGGTTCATGGTCTTGCTCAGTCGGGCTACATGTGGGGGAACGGCAGAGCTGAGCCCCGTAGCATAGTCTCAGGAACGGACGGGAACCATGCAAACCTTGGGGGTGGGCCTTCAGGGAGCTTGCTGTCATACGTGCAAGCAAGCAAGCAAGCACTGCAGGGACACGCAGAGAAAGAGCTCAGAAACACAGCAGGACCCAGCAGGTAGTGCCGAATGCACGGAAATTTCAAAGCCAAACAAGGCACAAAACTGGGGGCGGCTGGGAGGGCCTAGGCGCCTAAGAGTGGCTAGCGGACCTCCATGCCCACCAGAAAGAAAGCAAAAGAGAGAGCGGCCTAGTTTAGAACTCTGTCAGGCATGTGCGAGTGGACAGCATGGGTGGTGCGCCAAGTACGGGTAGCCACGCCCGAGTAGTTGTTTTGCAGAAAAGTTGGGATGGGAGGACTTCGGTTAAGCCCGTCAGCAGTCCCGGAAACCATGTCGCGACTCGCACTTGCGGTGTCTACCATGTCAGTGGCTTTGCATCCGTAATGGAGAGGACAACATGGAGGCCAGGGTTGCGGACATGATGGAGCTGCAGGAGGCTGCAAAGAGTCGCAGGCGAGGAGTTGTGGAGAAGGCCAAGAGTGTCAATCGAGGAGAAGGAAGCAGCGCATCCAGGAGGGAGAAGAGGACAGCTGATGACATGGAGGAAGCCCCGGGGGTCATGGGCTGCGGACAGTTCGTGTGAACCCGTCTTGCGATCTCTTGTGCTCCTTGGAAGGGACATCCTCTGCAAAGCGCAAAGCCTGAGTGTCCACCTGTCAACCCAGCTCGCACCGAGTGCAGGAAACAAGAACACCCAAGAAGAAACGCGACGAAGAGACCAAGGGTCAAGAAGAGCCTCGTCAGGCTCAGTTCGCTCCGCACTGGACACGGTTATTTCACAAGGCTTGAGATGTGAGGAATTGTGAGGAGCTTTCAGGGCTTTGATGCGGCAGGTGCGCAGAGCCTCCTTGTTCTTGAAGGGAGCCAAGAAGATGACCGCAGGAAGCGCACCACAAAAGCAGGTGCGGACTGAGATATCATCCACGATGCCCCCTCCACAGTTGCTGTGCAGGCGGTTGAATCCGAATCTACGGATCATGGGAAAGATGCCCCAGCGTCACTTGGTTGGCGTTCTTGTTCGTGTGAAGGCGGGATGCGGCCAAGCGTGCTGAGGAGAGAGCGCGGTGCTCGCCCGAAAGCCTGGAGCAAGCCTGCTGCACAGGCCAGATTTTGCACACCACCGGAGTTTCGGAGGCTTGCAGCCGCCTCACTGCACAGTTGGTAGGGGCGGGCTGCAGAGCAGAGCATATGCGCAAGCCACTGCAAGCAGTTATGTGCAATCACGATTCCACACAAGCAGATCGTGCTGGCATTTCGAGATTGGGTACATTCTACACTTACGAGAAGCGTTAAACCCTGTGTAATTTCGCTGGCGTGTGGTCAAAGCTTCCTTGCCAGGACGATGTGTCTCTGGACACCGGAGCCGAAGAGCGTCCATTCAACGTTTTCCGGGCGAAGGCACTGTCCGTGGTACATCTTGGCTGCATTGTACTTAGTTCGTGGAAAACGCGCACTCGGGCCCAGGTTGACGTGTCAGATGGCTTTGCAGATTCTGGGAAGCACCTTGGCAGAACTCCAAGCGAAGGACGAGAATGTCGCATGAGTTCGTGATGGTGACCGCATACAGTGCGAACACTCTGTTAAACAGGGTGTTCGACTCGATCATTCAGGATAAAATTGTGATTCTGAAAACAACGATTCCGAAAACGACAGGGGCTACCCTGCTGTGTGACACAGATAGGAACGAGTTAGCTATGCCATGCTTCGGGAACTCCAAGACTGAGGCTTCCGGCATGATTACAGTAAGGGCAGCAGTCGGGTCCCTGACGACAAATCAAGATAAGGGTTGCAGGTTCAGGGTAGCTACCCGCTAGCTGGCGTTTTCTTGCACATAAACGACCCAATCCCCTTGACAAGACCATGCCTGCCTTTCTTGTACCAAGCTGAAAGATCTTTCTTTGTCCGCCACTCGCGAGAATGCGGCGTCATGTCAACGTCTTGGAACATGTGCAGAGCAAACGAGAGCCTTTGAACAAGAAAATGCTGCTAACTTGTGGGTCTTCCACATTTGGAGATGACATGCTTGCGTCTGGCCTGTCCCCGCCCGACATCTGCCAGGCCAAAGACGCAGCCACAGAGCAAGCCGCCAGACTTCAAGGAGAAGGAGTTTACAGAGGGTTGTCTAGCAGTTTACTTCGCATGCTCGGCTCTTGGACAGCATGTTGTTTTGCAGCAGTTGCGAGCAGGAGAGTGAGGAATCTGACTCGTCGCCTTCGCTGCTTAGATGCAAGCGGCATCTCAGGAGGTTGATTATGTTTGAGAGGCGGTGACGCGGAAGGACACAACTGCACCAGCACCAGCTCAACTCGCATTTTGGGCAACAGGGTCGGCTGGCATCTGTCATCCGCGAAGAAAGTAGTAGTTCGCGATGTAGCAGCACATGTGCATGATACATCTTTGTTCTGCTGCTACTGCTACTATTACTACTACTGCTACTACTGCTACTACCACTACTACTACTACTACTACTACTACTGTGGATGGGGGAAATCTTGGACCGCTTTTAAGAAATGATATAGAGCTTCACCCCACGCCCCCTTTTGAACATTGCTATGAACACGAGGTTTTACAAAATCGT
>CAJNJA010055497.1:1989-24624 GCA_905231915.1 Symbiodinium necroappetens | reverse complement strand
GCTGCTGCTGCTGCTGCTAGTCGTAGTAGTAGTAGTAGTAGTAGTAGTAGTAGTAGTAGGTAGTAGTTAGTAGTAGGTAGTAGTAGGTAGTAGTAGGTAGTAGTGGTAGTGGTAGTGGTAGTGGTAGTGGTAGTGGTAGTGGTAGTAGTAGTAGTAGTAGTAGTAGTAGTAGTAGTAGTAGTAAATAACCTTTTGACTGCTAGATTAAAGGAGCAGAAGGGATGTAAGGCTGGCTCGTGAACCTGCCTTAACGCCTACATTGTATTTGGTTTGATCTGTACACATTGCTTCTTCGATGTCTTTCTTTGGGCTAACACGAGTCATTGGCACACGATTGGGTCACCTGCTCTGTCTGTATTGGTTCGTCACTGGAGGCCACTGTCGTTCGGAGTCTTCGATTTCATCACTCAGACGCGAAGTCACTCCTACACCCATACATGCAGTCTGCCTTCATTCCAAACCCTTTCCAGCATTAGGTCTTACGAACTGCACCCTCTCGCTTTCGGCTTGTCATCCTTGCGAACAGTCTCATTCTTCGCCATACTCTGGTCATTGTATCTCTTGTTATGAGCGGCATTAGCCATCGGCGATTCGTGAACGTGGGCGATGCCTGCTAATCGGGCGAGGCTGGGCTTTACGGCTTCGCACCATCAAGCGCTTCGAGGCTGCAAAGATCGAGTTTTCGGGAAGTTCAGGCTCGGAAGTACGGGCAAAGATTCACGACACTGGAACGGGCTACCGTGCCAAAGTTTGGACGAACAGGCGAAGAGTGGCCGGACAGAAACAACAAACGACACATCTTCCGAAACCTGATTGCAGTGACCAAATCGGCACAAGAATTCCAGTCAACACTACCTGGCCACCACCTCGTCATCAACAAGCTCCGGACACCACCACAACAGAGTGACAACATCAAGGCAAACGAAGCAACAAAAAAAAAGAAACACATCCCCCGATCGACTGAGCATTGTATCGCAGCCAATATCGTTGCGGAGTACTGCTCGGGTAGTTCAACGGATGTTGCATTGACAGGAGCTGCCTCAAGGAGACGACAATACATCGAGATTCGAGATACCCTGCTTCGAGAGAATCTCGGCGGGGGCCTGGCCTGATCTGAAACAAAAGCCGGAAAGGCTTGGAAACGGACACCATCACACAAACGCCAAAATCAGGACGTGGCCAAAACTCTTGGGCATCTCGGCCGGAAGTCATATGACCTCGCAACCAGCCCTACGCGAATCTACGGCACCGAATTGAGCAAGGACGTGTAGTCTAGATCGAGTCGCAGCAGCCCAGGCGCGTGCCATCAGGGGCCGGGCAGCAAGCACCGGTAAGGTTGAGAGTCACGCACGCAGGAAAGGACGAGCACTCGGTCCCAGCGGCGATCTTCGGAGCTGCGATGACGGGTGCAAATCCCATGCAGCAGCCAAGTGCCACGCTATCGTCGTTGGGGCAGCAATTCCCCTCCTCGATTCCGAGAGCAACACAAGCAGGGTACTTTGCGCACGTGGTGCCGTTGATGCCTGCCACGGGCGCCACGGTGGGAACTGGAGCAAGTGCTGGGGTCTCAACACTTGCCTTCACCTCCTCTTCTTCCATGTCAGTGCCAGCATCGCTCTCCACGGCTGGCGGCTTCTCCCCGCAGTATGGTGGTCCGGATACTGTCTCTGCGTGCTTCTCCGGGGCAGGTGAAGCAACTGATGACTCATCTGTCAGGAGGCAGCCTCCATCAGGCCAGAAGGTGAAGTGGGCACAACCGTCAACCGACAAGCAACGCTGCTGGCAAGCCTCCAATGTCATCTCACTGGTCCTCTCTGTTCCATCCATCTTGATTGGGCTCTTGTAGTAGGTAGCGGCCTCGAAGCAGCCTGCATTTTCCTCCAAGACCACGAAGGCATCCGACTTGCTGCGGAGGCCACGTGCTCCGCCGCGAGCCAAGATGCCCACCGTCACGAGCCCCACGCAGCCGAGTACCAAGGCCACGCGACGCGGGAAGGCAAAGCGGTGCTCCGGGCGCTCCGCCTCCAGCAGGAGCTCCACATCCGAACCGGTGCTGGCCATGACTGCGAGATGTAAGAAGAGGAAAATGCACACGATCTGTCCTCAAGCACCTTGAGCCATTCATCAGGGTTTGGGCCGCGAGCGTATACAATGAGATGAGCTCGACTTCTACGAACAAATCCAAGACCCTCAGTGGCCAAGCGTCTGCAGCGGAGGCTTCACCGGGGAAGATGCGGGGGTCTGCCAAAACAGGTGCGCTTGAAGCTTAAGGCTGGAGAATTGCGTCTCAGGGTTTCGAGTCTTCGGGCCTGACTGATTACAACTCAGGGGTTTAGGGTTTAGGGTTTAGGACTTTAATGCATCGTTGTGCTGAAGAAACATCAGGCTCCCTTTTAGGGTCCTTTTTTGTTAAGCTCCCCTTGGAGGGTCCTCCTTTCCTCCTTTTCAGGCGGTTCCCTTTTTAAAAGGGTGCCCGTAGTATTTTGGGGGACCCGAAACCCTAAACCCTAAACCCGAAACCCCAAACCCTAAACCCTAAACCCCAAACCCTAAACCCTCAACCCTCAACCCTAAACCCTAAACCCTAACCCGCACACAGAATTGTGGGGGACCGACAAAAAGGGACCCATCTCCAGCTCGAACACCCCGAGTGCTACAGCAGCTCTCAGGGCTCCAAAACACCTCTGGCGGTACATGATACGGTTTAGGGCTTAGGGGTTAGGGTTTCGGGTTTAGGGTTTAGGGTTTCGGGTTTAGGGGTTTAGGGGTTTTGGGTTTTTTTTTGCCTCCAGGGTTTGGGGTTTAGGGTTTAGGGTTTGGGGTGTAGGGTTTAGGGGTTTAGGGTTTCGGGTTTAGGGTTTCGGGTTTAGGTTTTAGGGTTTCAGCACTCGCACTCGGACATGCCTGGGCGAGGTTCCTGGTACGACGAACGCACATTGGCGGCAACACGGGTTTAGGGTTTAGGGTTTAGGGTTTAGGGGTACCGTAAGCGGCAAAAAGGCAGGGTTGATTTGTAGGCCTTAATCCACCGAGAGAGGCGTAGGGGGTGGATAATATAATCCTAGCGAAAACTGTTGACCATTTTGCTGGACTACTATGTTCCCATATTATTGAACCCACGATATGGCTTAACTACTACATATACTGCATTTCTTTGGTTACTAGATGACGATACAACAAGTGGCGCCTCCTCCGGGTCGATGATCTGCCCCGGCAAGTCGAGGGCGGGCAGCCTGGGAGCTTCTGGTGTTGGAGATTTTGGTTTTAGGGTTTAGGGGTTAGGGTTTAGGGTTTAGGGATTTCGGGTTTAGGGGTATAGGGTTTAGGGTTTAGGCTTTAGGGGTTAGGGTTTAGGGTCTAGGGTTTAGGGGTTTCGGGTTTAGGGGTTTCGGGTTTCGGGTTTAGGGTTTAGGGTGTGGGCTTTAGGGTTTAGGGCTTCTTGAGCCACGAAAACACTCACCATCATCATCATCATCATCATCGTCATGATCCCAAACATCACCATCATCATCATCATCAGAATGCTGATAACAATCGAAGTAATGCGAAGAATAAGAGCAGTAGCAGCAACAATGAAGACTATATTTTTCCATCGGGTTCCAACTGTCGGGAAACAAACTTAGAGCTAAGCCAGAGAAAAACACACTGCCAGTGCTGTTCCTGCCAACATCCATCTGGTGAAGAACTGGGATGGAATGGGCTGAAGAGAACGCTGTCCTGCCCTTGAAGTCGCAGGTTGCAAGGTTAAGCCAGCATCCATCACCCCTCCTGCACAACCTCAACGGCCTAAGGATTCTGTTCGTGGATCCTACCAGGCAGACGACGGAGACCTCGACGGGGAGGCAGGAACTGCAACGAGAAACGTTGGACCCTGATTGCATCGCTCCATGGGCGACGTGGGCTCGCAGATGCAGCCAAGGCTCTGCAGCGATGAGGAATTGCCGGTGGACTTCAACGCCGTTGATAAACTAACCTCCTTGCGGCAACGAGGCATGTGGCGGGAAGATGGGGGAAAGGGCAGCAAGGTTCGCGGTGTGGCAGGCGACACGATGACCACTCCATCAAAGATAAGACTTTGAGCCTCAGAGCTAGTTACACTGATACGTGTCTTTCTGGAAGATAGGAACCCATTGAGGCAGTTTCTGGTCTGCTGACACTTATCAAGTTCGGAATCCAGCTTCCTATCATCTGTTATTAGCTGCTGAAGCATGCCCGGGGCGCAGGAGTATGCACCTTATGATTGAACCCTTTAAGGGGACTCTGATATAGAACCCTGTAGTATTGCTAATAAGGGGACCCTATTAAAGAACCCTACAGTACCCTTTAAGAGGATCCTATGCTGGAACTCCAAACCCTAAACCGTGAACCCTGAACCCTGAACCCGCAAGCCACTGGTCGTCCTCCTTCTCTTCAAGAGTGGGAGGTGCGAAGTTGGGCTCGGAGCCTTGGGGTGTCTCTTCGCGTTTAGGGTTTAGGGTTTAGGGTGTTTTTGGTTGTTGAAGCCTCTTTTCCACCTGCCTGTTAAGTTAGGTCGCAGGCCAAAGATGGCTGAGGCCCACTTGGCTGCATACCACCCATAACAGTAAACCCCCGGCGTTGTGAGTAAGTCGTGCCTGCACGGAGCGGCTTAGGGCTCTTAGAGTGTAGGGTTTAGGGGCTTCGGGGTTAAAGGAGCATGACAGCTAAGCAAACAAGGGGTTTGGTCGAAGAACTCTCGGTTCACAAAGGGTCTACATTTGCCGGCTTCTCTTAAGCCTCGCGGGGCTTGTCATGTTAAAACAGAACAGGCGGCAATTGAAACTCCAAGCTGCAGGGCACGCTATACCCCTTCAGAGCTTCCAACGTCAACGGAATCAGCCACCGAACCCCTGGGCTCAGCAGCATCTATGGAGAGCTGAAAGGATTGCACCCGGTTACTTGAAACATGCTGGCCCCTTTCATAGATGACGCACGAAAATGTGACGCGACGAGCTCATGCTTCTACCCGAGGCAGAACCCCAAACCCTTGAACTTAAAAAGCCCTTAAGTTCATCACAGCACGAGTACATGGCGCGGGCTCCACGTCCTTCGGCTCACGACTTTCTTGCCCCCCCTAAGAATCCCGAAAAAAAAATCCTAACTCCAGAAATCCCCGAAACCCGAAGCCCCAAAACGATTGCCCTGAACATCCCCCTCAAACATCCCCTTCTAAGGGTCCCTTCAGAGATCCCCCCTTTACAGATCCCTGAAGATCCCGAGTTGAGCCCCGAAACGCCTTAAAGATCACCCCTGAAGATCCGGGAAGATCCCTCAGAAGCACCGAGACACGCGTGGGCCCCATGGCCGGGAGAGGAGGCTCGACGATGGGCGCCAGCTCCTTCAATTTCGACCGCAGCCTCGGTTTTGGGGGTTTAGGGGTTAGGGTTTAGGGTTTAGGGTTTAGGGTTTAGGGTTTCGGGGTTTAGGGGGGTTTTTTCCATCCCACCTAGCTAGGACGAGGCTTAGGGGGTTTGAAGTTTAGGGGTTTAGCGGTTTTCAGCACTCACACTCGGACTTGCATGGCCGCTAAGACCGGCAGATTGGCCACTCAGCAAGTAGCGACGGAACATGCAGGACATCAGCACACACAACACTGGCGCTACTTCTCACATGCACGTCATCTCACCCCGAACTCAGTCACTCATGTGACCGTTCCCAATGTTGCCCGACGTTTCGGCGCTTGGGGTTTAGGGGTTTTGGTGGTTTTGGGCCTTGGTTTGAAAGACGGAGCATCAAGGAGTTTTGTCCGGATGCGGGGGCGGGAGGGTGGGGTGCAGACTTCGGTGTTGACGGCCAGCCATGCGCCCTACCCCCGGCGGGTGGCTCTGTTACCAGCGACTGGTGCCTGAGCTCCATGTCAAGCTGTATCCTCTTGCCTCGGCAGGAAAGGGTTCTACAAGAAGTTCTACAAGGATTCGATGATATAATATATAATTTATAACATATTATATAGAATATATAATATAGAATATAACATATATCATATAAGGGTTCAGGGTTTCTGCTCTCACACTCGGACACTGCAGGCGAGGCTTGTGGTCGTAAGTCAGCATGGTGAAACGAGTTGAAAGAGAAAGCTTGGACAATACACGGACCCTAAGTAGCACAGAACCTGCTAAAACAAATGTCCCATGCTTTCAACGCCCGACGTCCTGCATATACGATTCGGGGTTTACGCTCTCACAACTCGGACACACGTTCGGGGTTCAGGGTTTTGGGACTTTCGCAGTTCAGACACCTCAGCTTCGCAGGGCAAACACTTTCAGCGTCCTATGCCATACATAGTGCCCAGCAAACGGCAAAATGCGGAATTGCTCTAGTTTCTGCTCAAGAACAGGGCCCTTCCTATCACCTTCGTGAGCATGGGCGAGGAGTTGCCATCAGAAGAGGGTTCAAGGGGATCAGTGCAGTCTTCACACGCACCCCAGGCTTGGCTTGCTCTGCAGGGAGACCAAGCGCCGCCGTAAAGGTTGAACATAAAGCACCACGATAAGCCCAAGCACCAGATACCCCAGGAAGTACATGCAATACACTCATTCCGCTACCTGCGACACTGCATCTGTGAAAGAGGGGTGCTTCGCACCTGACCAGCCCATCATCAGCAAACACGACAGGTCAAATTCGCATGAGTCAATGCGGAAGCCGTCTTCTTGGCATGCAGTGACACAGAAATATCACCAGCACCAAGCCGACAAGGCTTCGGGATGCTTTAAATCCTCGGACCGTAGATCCTCTCTAACCCGAACTCCGTCCCGGCGCCCCTTGCTCGAATCCTCTCCGTCCAAGGTTCGTTCGGACAATAACTGTTCTTCGAGCCATTTCGCAACCGGTGCCTGCCCAAGCTGAGGGAGGTGGGGGACAGCGTGGAGGCTGGGTTTCCGCGGCGGCTTGCCCTAAGAAGTCTTTGGAGTCTCTGCCGGGGGGGAGGGGGGTGCCGTAGATTCCTAGGGCGGGCACAATCTGAACCGGCTCTTGTCCTGGATGCAAACTTGCGGTTGACGGATGCTTCTTGCCTAGGCCGTGGGGGTTGGGAAGCAAAGAACCAGGAAAAAAATCCCCAGCCTCGCCCTTTGGAGCTGAAGGCCCGAAAGAAGTAAGCCTTGGCGTTCGAAGTGAGACTGCCTTGCAGCTTCCACAATAAAATGATATGTATATATATATACATACATATACATATATATATATATATATGCATACACACGCACAGAGTATTGCAGTTGCGCTTGTGTATTGCCGCTCTGAATACCGGGTGACAGTACTACCACGATGACATGGCGAGGAAAAGGAGGGGTGCTGCAGCAAATGGCCACCAAATCCAAGCCCACAATCGGACGCCCAGGGGCGAATCTGAGCTTCCAGATCGCAGAATCCCAACCATGGCCTGAGCTCCTGAAAACAAAGGTTTTTAGGCCGAGGGGTTTGGGAATTACGCTCTCGCAACTCACTACCAAACAAGGGTTTGGGGTTTGGAGGGCTTAGTGACTAGGGAAGCTTCGGCGCTCACGCTCCGACGAGTATGTTTCTGCCGTTTCTGTGCTCACACTTAGGGTCTGTTTGATCTTTGTGGCTTCGGCTTCTGGGTCCTTGGAAGCCCGGGACCTGAACCGAATTTCGAGGCCTCCTTTGATAGAGGAACCCCTTGGAATAATCTTGAAAAAAATTCAGGCGCCTATACTAGGGCAGCTGGGATCTTGCAGTGACCGGTTCGGCTAGCCTGGCCTAGCCACTACCCTCATAACCATCCTGATGCTAAACATGAGTTTAAGTTTGTGGAGCTTTCAACAGTTTATGCTTCTCACGCACTGTTACTGCCACCATTTACGACGGCTACTGTGGATACTACAATTACTATGATTACTAGAGTTACTACGACCACTACAATCTCTACCACTGCCATTACGACTATTGCTGTGATTGTGCTTATACTGCTACTGCGATTGCTGTTATTACTGGTTACTAGTATTGCTATTATTGCCACTGGTGCTACCATTCCTACTATTGCTATTACTACTATTATTACAATCATTACTCATTACTATTGTTGCTATCGTTGCTGTTGCCGCTATTGCTGCTGTCGTTGCTCTGGTTGCAGCCCTAAACCCTCCCAGACTCTGCACCCTTTTGCATCCAGGCCTATTGCGACTGCCGGGTACCCTGAAGAAAAAGGCCAGGCAAAGCTGCAGCATCATTGACTGCAACACTCACCCAATCACACCCTAAAACCCTGAACCCTAAACCCTAAACCCTCGATCCCCAGCGGGACTCTCCTTGAGCCTCGCGTGGAGCTGCCCGGGTCGGCGAGTCGGCGAAGGTCCACGGCCCCACAGCTAACCGTAGCAATAGCAAACAATAGTAATTACAGCAATAATAGCAACTCAGATAATAGTAAACAATAGTAATAATGGCTAATAATGATAAGTCAAACTAGCGAAGTATTGCAACCGGGCTAGTGCTAGGACTGCTCCAACTATAGCTTCCGATGGAGGATGGCCCTGGGAAGACTAAGAAGTCGACTGCCTTCTGCCGAACCAGCGGCTGCAGACATCCCGTCCCAGGTTCTACCATGCACTTGCCGTTTCTCCGTACAGTGGTTTTTTCATGGAAGACTCTGGCTTAGCTCTACATCAGCGGCTAGCCCCGGCCCTCAGCTTGAGAGATCTTGAAAGATTTCCAAATCTCCCTCTCTCTTGTCTCGCTCCCTCTCTCACATGTGAAGCCCCTCTCTCGCGCTCTCTGTCTCTGTCTCTGTCTCTCTCGCTCGCTCGATCTTTCTCTCGCAGAGTCGGGTAGCCAGCCTTTTCCCATTTCAGGACAATTCTGGCTCGAAGCCGGACTGAAAATCAGCGACTTCTTAATGTCGGCCCAAACCGAAGAAGTGAATCGCGCAAGCTCCGCAGGGCTTGCTTCCGAAAAAGCTGCAAATCCCAGAAAGAAAAACCTTGGCTTTCGGCCTAGTTCTGTGTTCGGCGGAGCTTCCGGGATAATGGTCCAAAGTGCTTCTGATTTTCGCTGTCTCTTCTGGGGCATAGGCGCGGCTTACAGGACAAAACCTTAAAGGCCTTGTTTTCAATTCGAGTTCTCAGCCGGGATGCTCTAGGAATTGAGTGTCGACGGGTTCTGACACAGGCAGTTGCCCAGATGTCAACCCTAGTCAGCTCCTCCTCGTGCGAAAGCAGTTATGGCACACAGGCACCGAAAGGAGCTATACCCGCTCCCCAAAAAGCCCACTGGGATCGCAGCGCAGTTGAAGTAAGCTTGCCAGATGGCCGCATTGTTTGCTTCTTTGATGCATGGGAAGACCTGTCCATGGCCAAAAATCAACTCAAGCCTTTCTGCCCGACCCATGAGGTCATTAGGACATCAGATACGCGAACAGCCGTCGTTTCCGTCCCCATACGCGCAGGCCCATTGCATGCAAGTACGTGTGTACTATGTACGACTAGGCATATGGACTCATGCATGTACAATCATGTACGTATGTACGTGCGCACATGCAAAGCACGAGCGCGCATGCATGCCACACACTCACACACACCCACATGCAGACGCAAAACAGACATACATGTCCATAGATGTTCATACTATATCGCCCTATGAACATATACAGACACGGATACACTGCAAGCTCAGCAGCCAGATACAGCCACACTTCTTCATGGCCTAACAGGAACATGTCCTTGTATTCATTGCATCTATCCGGAAACTTGCAGCCGGGCCTGAATCTGCCCCTTGCAGTGGAACTTGAGGTTGCGAAGCGCATTCAAGATTTCCCGCCTCGGCCAGTCTGCTTTGCTGACCCCCAAGTTCGTTTAGGGGGTTTAAGGGTCTTGGGTTTAGGGTCTAGGCTAGAAAGCCAAGCCCTCCGATCTCAGGATTGACATATCCCCGTAACTTGCCCAGAGCCAGGAGATGCGCTGAGGCTTCACCGGCCGATTTTGAGCCTCGGCCTTCTGATTCGACCCCGCTTGAGACTTCAGAGTTTAAGAGTTCCCCCATTCTTTGGCCATGGGATGCTTTCGGGCTTAGCCTCAGGCTTCATGCGAACGTAGAATAAACGGCAAGCATGAGCTCTCAAAGGCTGGCTCGATAGCGGGACATCCTCGTTCGAACTCGCCTATACTCGGAACTGCCCAGTAAATCCAAAAACCCTGCATTGCAAGCTCCACTGTTACTCAAACTTGTGAGCTTTTTCCCTGCAGCATCGAGTCTTTTCCATCGGTGCCCACTCTCCTCGGCACACGCGCGGGGATATCCACGGAAACCTCCACAACCGGCCAGAAGGGCTTTGGCTTCGTTCGACGGTCGATAACTGTAGACTCTCTTCAGACTATCCCTAGCTTCTTGAACCGTCGCCAACTTGGAAGTGTTCGTCTGCCTTCTGACCCCTGGCAAGCACCCATCTAGCCCTAAGCCTAAGACCCTAAGAATCCGCTTGACTTCGATCGCCTCGCCGGAAACGCACGGCGAGTGGAAGAAGCTCGAAAGCCAGGGCTCGCTCCTGCAAGAGGCAGGAGCAGGTCCGCCGAGTACTGCGGCTTGGAGCTTACACGATATTTTCGGGCCTCCTACGTCACAAGGGCAAGCCCACGCTACTGGGTGTTCATGGTCGGTTGGTTTTTAATTTTTGCGAGCTTTAGGGCTTAAGTTTTCAACGCTGGCAACCCGGACACTCCAGCGAGGAATGCAGCGACCAAGAGCCCGTCCAGCTACACAGCTGCACTCAACGGCTACGCAATGGCACAATCAACAAAACACACCTGTTCGCCCTCCGAAGACTAGCCGCTATACTCCCGTGGCTCTCCCTCTGCGACGAAAGGCACCGACTACATCCACAGCACGACGACGACCACGGACGGCAACCATATCTGCCAGAACAGCTGTCATCAGCACCACCGTCCTGGAAGTGACGGTCGTAATTGCTTCTGCTTTTTACTTGCTACGACGCACCGCCCTTCAACTCGAAACCATCCGACCACGGCAACCTGCTCCGCCGCACCGGCACGCGAAGCGACCACCTCCCGGCTTGGCTGGCCTTGGGCCGAAGGATTGACAACTTCAAGCTTCGGCATCTTCATCTTTTCAATGCAAACTCAAGGGAGGCCGGGTATGCTGCCTGAGTTCCTTGGGCCCTTGCCTTGGGCAGACTTTGGATCTTCAGCTTTCCGTAGCAGGGGTGGCCACGAGGTTGGAATGGCAGGTTTTGAGGCGTAGGGTGATGGATCTGTCTGCTCAATCTTTCCTGCTGCCTGCAAGGGTTATGGAGCCTATGACAGAGACATGCACGGGGGCAATCGTAGAAACTCACCCGACTCTTACCCACATCCGGGCCATGCCAAGTCTCGGATAAGGACGCCCGCAGCATCTCGCATCGCTTGGGTGCTCAGTGCCATGCAGGTGGGTGCTGGCGCGCCTTTGCAGAAGCGAGATGATCCCGACAGTGCTTCAGTGGTCGTGGTACTCTGGTACTTGGGATGACTCGCAGCCTGCCACCTGTGCAGCCGCTGACAGGAGGGCGGCTCCAAGCAGTCCAGTTGCCTGCCGTCTTGGTTCAGGGCATGTGGACAAAGTATAACGACCCTGACTTCGTGGAGGTCACTACTGCACAATTGCAAAATGCTGACACTGCTTGACTGCGGCGAGAAACTCAAGGATCCCGGATAGCACCCCCTGGAAATACCGGAAATCTGCCAACCCTTGCAAGCACAGATACATCTAAGACTTACTGTAGCAAGGTTAAAATTTTAAGTCATACATGCCTTAATGGGGCTCTGAGAAACTATGAGGGTACTTACTTGACCTACACCCTGGCGCACCTCTCGGAATGCCAGCGCCTGTTGCCAGCGCATTGCCTCTCATGTTCAATTAGGCTTCAAAGGCCCAGGGTCTAATCAGCACTACAGGAGCTAGGGCTTTTTGGAGGTGATTGTTTTAAAGCACCTGAATTAAGCTGAAAGGGGCAACTGTTGGAATCGGCCACAAGCAAAACACATGAAAGCCCAAGTGCAGTCGGTTCTGACACAGTCACGCACGACCTATCAAAGCCCCCGGTAACGTCTCACGACACGCGCCGGCAGCAGTCACCATTACAGGTGTGTTCAAAACTCTCCACTCAAGTCCACAACTATCTCCAAAGCTTCTGCCCACCGCAATGAAACCATGGTGCATGTCTATGTGTGCGACAGATTTAAGGAACCCGTTGCATCTGGTCGCCTCGGAAGTCCTGCTAAGGGTTTCTTGGGCGTGACCCGGGCAGAAAAACCGCAGTGGGGGCACTCTGCTACACGCTGCCAGCAGCGCCGTGCAGCTGATGGCATCGCGGCCGACCGAGCCTGCAAGCAACGCAAGATCCTTTGAACACCCAAGAGCGCTCCGGCCATGCCCCGGCCCCCATGGGTAAAGATGCCATACCTCGCTACACAGCAGACTCCGGTCCTTAGAGCCCGAAGGCATGACTCAACACATAACCTACCAAAAACTGCCTCCAATACGGAAGGGCCGAAACTCCCCGATCTCACGACCGAGGCACCGTGAACGAGGCCCAGCACCAGCTCCCACTTGCTGGCCTGCCAGGGACCGGAAACCCACGTCCGAATGTGCGGATTCCTTTCTCAGACTGAGGGGCTGTATCCAAGATCCCAGGAAAGTGAGTCTTTGGGCAGCCGGTTCCGAAAGGTCACTACTATTTGGGCAGTTCCTCATTGTGAGTATAGTATAGTATAGTATCGTACCTACATGAGTAGCTCTCTTATGAGGGTCCCTGTTTGGAGTCCTTCTCCAGCGAGCTGCAGGCGCTGTTCAACCCCACGATGCCGCAGCGGCCTGTTCGACTCCCGGCCTCGGTGGAGGAGCTTCGCCCCCTGAATTCAAAGGTCTCTTGCCGCGAAGTTTTCGGGATCTGGGCTTTTACGGCACTTTGGGACTTTAGCTTTTTTGTAGGTTTCGGGGGCCGACTCTCCGAACCCTCTATTTTTTGCATCCAGGCCACCCTTCTTATAGAAACACAACAATCCCCTTGCAAACCAACAAAAGAAGCTGTGGATCTCCCAGCAACGCCGAGTGGCGTGGAACAGGTGCATGGCCTGCCACCACCGTGACGAAGTCTCCAGGGCACCTCGGAAATTTCTGGACGCGTCCCACGCACGTGGCATGTTGTATCCGCTCGGGGAGGCAGCGCAGTCGATTCGCGATATGGTTTACCCTGACGGTTTGATGACTTGAGCTGCTGAAAGCCAGAGGGGTGGTTTGGCAAGTTTGGCAAGGCTTCCACACAGCTCATCACCACCATCATCATCATCATCATCGTTACCACTTCTGATCCTCGTCATCACGACAACTATCACCATCACAACCTCGACCCACATCACGATCTTCATCATAATTATCACCCGTGTTCTCATTAGCATCCTAGCGGCTTCCCTTCCCACTATCATCAAAGAGCATAGCGGCCAACACCACCACAAGAAGCGTTGTCTCGATATTTACAAGTTGTGTTGCCATAATCAATGCGCCCGTCACGGACATCAGCACCTCCGTGTCGCCAGCACCACCAGCACCACAATCCCCAGGCATCATCGGCGTCGCCGTCAACGCCTCTGGTGAATCATCATCTTCTTCATCCAGGCTGCAAGTCTTTCTACTGCGATCTTCTCACCTTCATCAGGCCTTCGGGTCTCGGGCTGTGCATAGCCGGGGCACCCAGAATGGCATGGTAGGTGCCCTCCATGGCCATACTCATCCTCCCAGGGATGCCAGGGCTGAAGCTTGAGAATGCCGAATCCTGATCCTAGAGATGTGGAATCGTGCTAGCGCTCGGGCTTGCCACATGCCTCCACCCGTTGACGAATATAGAGGGGATGCTACGTCTTTAACAGTCTTGAGCACGGCATCTGTGTCCCACACTCGAACGAGCAGTGATGTTCAGGCATACAAATCCGCTCAAGCTCGGCTTGCCAGCACAGGCTTCCAGTCAAGACACGAGCAAAGCAAAAAGCAGGAGGCTGCAGTAGTTTGGCAGACCCAGGAACGAGCCTCGGAGAGGCCAGCAAAAGCGCAAGCCGCCACTGCCCGGCCAGGGCACCCAGCACAGCATTGAGCGCCCTCAGGTCAGCACGCTTTGACTGAGGGTTTTGGTGTTTCCTGTTTCGGGATGATCAACAATGGCTGTCACTGTTTCCGCTTTTGTCAGAAGTCTCTTTAGGTACTGCTACGTTGTCCTCAAGGACAGAACGTTGATTTGTGCCACCTATTTACGAATCGAGCGACCAACCAAAACGCGACGACGAACACGACTGCTCAGCACCACTCACGACGACGACGACGACTACTACTACTACTGCTCCTCCTCCTCCTGCTGCTGCTCCTTCAGGGAGGTGACACATCACGTTCGACGACTGCTGCTACTACTTCATTCTACTGTTACTACTGCATTGCCTACCTTGGCCTCGACCTCTACTTCTGCTTTTACTTCTACTTCTACCGGTGCTTCACTCTACGACTTTTGCGGCTTCTTCTTCGACTGCTACTGCTCTACGCACTAAGTACCCGTCTAGGCACACGACATCGTCAGCGCCCTTGGCCGCGAGCTCTGCGAACAGGGCCAGCGCGGCAGGCCATCGCCGGCCCCTCTCGCAGGCCTTCAGCTCCAAATGTTGGAGATGTGGGAGTAAAATGCGGCAACCGCAGCAAAACGTAAACATGAAAGCGCGAAAACAACAGCGAGGCTATAGCAGTAGCAAGCTAGCAGCAAGGGCAACAGCAGCAGATACAAGGGATTACTATGCACGGCGGCAAGAGCAGCAGCATCAGACCTAGCAAGGGAAACACAAGCAAACACAGCAACACAAAGACCGCAACAACATCGATTTAGGCATGCGAGTCCTGCCACGTAAATCAGCGGTGAGTCCTCTGCCTTGTCTCCGCATCCCAGCCCTAGGCATACATTTGTACATAAACAAAAGATTCATAGACAAAAAGACACCGCCTGCACAGGCTGGTGCGCACCTGAACTCTCACCACTACTCTAAGCGGAACCCATGTCCCTCGAACCCATTTTCGGAGTATCAAGGCCCCGCGGATTAACGTCAAGACTCAGCTTGAAGAAAACGCTTATATAGGGCTGGGCCTGCACAAATCGCATTCAGAATTTTGGATCTGGAGAAGATGTTCGAGGACTTGATGAGGGGGTCACTTGACGGGTCCCTGGAAAATGCTCGGCTCTAACTCTGTGAGGTAATTCCTAATACTCATTTTTCCGACCCCTATGTTACACACCATCTGCAGCCATGTGGGCCGTGATGCCGGCCGTCAAGCTGCGAGCGTCCGGCCGGATCCGGGTGCTGCGGACCTGCGCAAGGCAGTGAGGCATGGCCCTCCCTCCCTCCTCCCTTCCTGCCTCCCTCCCTGCCTCCCTTCCCTCCCTCCTGCCTCCTGCCTTCCCTCCCTCCTTGCACACCCGCGCCAAGGCGCCCCCCTCCCTAAATGTTACATCAGGGAAGAGGCTGTTCGCTCCTGCGGCTTGTCTGTGCCAGAGAGGTCGGCTGCTGCAGGACCCCCCAAAACCCTGAACATAGGCAGTGTCCTTAGCCCCTGCAGCACTCCCTCCCCCTTGTTGGATGCCAGCCCGCCCATTATACGGCAAGCTTTAACTGGGGGGTGTCAGCTATTAGGAGCCCAACTTCTCGGAAGCAACACTGGAACAAGTAGACTTGCAGGTCACGAAGACAGGTGGATCTCCCCCTTCTTAACACACACACACACACACACACCCACCCCCTCTCTCTCTCTCTCTCTCTCTCTCTCTCTTGCTTGCTCCAGGCTTACAGTGAGAGCACCGCTCCTACCTCCACCCGCATTCTCTGTGTCTCTCTCCTTCCCTACCGTTGCATCCAAAGGATTATCATCTGCCCACTTTATGTCGGCATCCACGACCTTATCCGTTTCAACCTCGTCCACTTCCACATCACTCTCATCGTCATTACCACCACCATCAACATGACTTTATCTTCAGCTATCTTCAACCCATCAGCAGACTAATCATAATGGCAATCGTGAACAGGAAAAGTCTCAAGGCTATTATGACAAAACACAATTTAAATATTACAGGCCTGACAGGCATAATTATTCCAGCGTCCAGATTATCAAATCTGGAATACTTCCAGAATTCCAGATTTGCGCGGCATAATAATTCCAGATTTCCAGAATTCCAGATTTGTGAGGCCAAATCTGGAATTCTGGAATAGTTCGGCCACGCATACCTGGAACTCTGGAATTATTCCAATGGTCACAAAATCTTACCCGTCAGAGTTTGAGCGCCGCTGTTGTAGCCTTCGAATGTAGGTATGATAGACCATATTACTTAATCCGCTCGCCCTGCGCAGTGCAAACCCTCGTATATGTCTGCATCCTTTCGGCAGCTGCACTTCTGAAAAACATTCAAGACAATCCCTGCTACCATCCTGAATGAACCTCAACTATAGTTGTGCATCTATAGCCGCAAGAACTAACCAGATATCTATGCACTTCGAATTCCCGAGTACCGAGTTGCACACATCGTGCCGGCCATCACCCTCCATGTACCTGGTCCTAATAACTAGTAGAAAAATCCACATACATGTGCATTCGCAATGTGTGCAACTAGATATCCATGCACTTTGCCCGGGTAGATGCAGGCTAGTGTCTTCGTCCTAGGGGCTAGAAGCCAAAGTAGTCATGCACAAATCCTCCTACATATCTGCATAGCATTGACCCGCCCGTGTTGCTTGGGCAGTTTTTACTCCACAAGGGAATATTACTGTCACTATGACCCCGACTAGCACGTTCCATGTATTTCCCACGAAAGCCCATTCGAGGATTCGGTCTGTCCAGTTCTTTGGCACATTCCATTGGAGGGTATGTGGGACTCCAAAACCGCCTATGGCACTGTGGCGGTGGCACGGTTTTGGGACGAGGAACTGACATTTCCGGGCAAATGCATGTTCACATGAGCGCTACTTAAAACTTAAAACGTGCAATCATCCTCCGTGTTCCGTTCAGTATTGCCCACATGCATCTATATCCCAACCAACTATCCACACATTTGGCGAGCTCGAATGATGTTGTTTATGAAACATACAGTAACATACATGTTTCACCATAAGTCCTGGACCGGCGCTGACTTCTTATCTGCTCCCAGTACTCCCCACAACGCGTATGTGCAGGCTTTCGCGGTCTTCGCCATCGGGGTTAGAAGCCTCAATAAGCTCGTAAAATGTTCACAAGCCTGCATTACTTGGGGACCTCCACTCCAAAAGGGACCGCCGGTTTCAATATGACCTTCAGAACCACGTTCCATGCCGAGACGGCCCCACCGTAATCCACAGTGAGTAGCATTGCTCATTTCCAAATGGTGAAGCTGCGGCAACGAATGAGTACCCTTGCATACCTCTCTGTAGTTTGAAATCTGATAGCTGTTGACGTCTTGAATATGCGCCGATTCTGAAGCTGCGACAAGAGATGGGTAATTACCCTTGAATACGCCAGTAAACTCTGGCACTTATCATGTGTATAAAGACATGCCCTACCTCCGGTTAAGCCTTACAAACTTTTGAAAACTGAGCATTGTTGACATCTTGAGTATGCGCCGGGTATTGAAGGTTCTTCAAAGTGAGCGCATCCGTATGTGCGCATGTTGGCCGTCGATGTCGCGGGATCTTGAGTCCAGAAGGAAGCCTGTATACATGCCACATGTATACAAAGGGCACGACTATAGAGAATGAGATGGTGGTGGTTGCTTGTAAAAAGCACGAATATTGGTAAGAGTTTCAAGTTAAGCGACGGTTCTAACACAATTCGGGTCAACCAGAGCAGTCAGGTCCGTCAGGTTCCTGGGGTGTTGTTTGCACTCGTGTTGCTTGAAATCTTACAGCCTGTAAAAGTTAAACGGGGCTGTGGCGGGCGTGGGTTTTTTGCAGGGGGGTAGCATAAGCATATCTATCTATCTATCCATCTATCTATCTATCTCTATCTATCTATCTATCTATCTATCTATCTATCTATATATATGTAGTATATATATATATAGAGACACACACACACACATACACACCAGGCCTCGGCAAGGAGTCTGAGGGAGAGCTGCCACTGCAGCATGCGGGAGCACGCGGCCATGGTCGTTGCGGCGGCCTTCTCCATGGCCTCGCCTCTAATATCAATAGGGTTTAGGGTTTAGGGTTTAGGGCTTAGGGCTTAGGGTTTAGGGCTTAGGGCTTAGGGGTTACGCTCTCACGACTCGGACATGCCAGGCGAGGTTCTTGGTGCGAAGTCGGCGTGAAACAGGAATCAGGAACCACTAAGATCCATTACCCAGCCCAAGACCAGGGCTTAGGGTTTAGGGTTTAGGGTTCAGTGGTACGAGTACCAATAGTAGTACTACTGTTGATATAAATCCTGCATTACCTGTAAGGACTCTAAATTGTGGGAATTATGGCATATTCCTGGTTTCTGGGTAATGCAGGATTTGTATCATCAACTGTAGTACTGAGACTAATGCTAACACTGATACTACTTGGAGCTGATACTGATACCAATTTTGGTACTATAGCACTAATACGAATGCCAATTGAACGTATACTACGTTACTACGTACTGCTCATACCAAGTGGGCTTGGGTGTGGGCTTCTTCGTTCAACTCTTCGAAGGCCCTGCCGCTGAAGGTCGGCCTCCGTCAGCAAAAATCTGCAGCCTCAAGGCTTGCATGGGCAGGTCAGGAGCCTTTGTGCTTGGATGCAAGTCTTGGAGGAGATCTAGAGAACCACGAAGATCTGTCTTGCTTAATGTTCAACAAATGTGTCCTGGCATAGCTCGTTGGCTCGTCCATAGCAGCTGACATCTTCACGCACCACATGTTCAAAGACGGAGGATAACCGTCCCAGAGATTCATCCGGAGACTATACCTCCAAGCACGGACGGAAATCGGGTGGCAAGTGCAGGGCTACCTTTTGTCTTAGCTTTCTTCCACTGCTTCCTGCATACGGAAGGCCTTTGTTTGAGCCGGAGATCCTTGGAGTTCATGCCTGGTTGGACCTCTGGTTCCACCGTAAGCACCCGAGCCCATGAAGACCCCTCTGGATAGCACTCTAAATTGGGATCCCTTTTTTGGGTCCCCAATATAGTAGTAGTAGTACCCTTATAAGAAGGACCCTAAAAGGTACCCTATTTTAGAGAACTACCCTCTTATAGTACCCCTTATAGATCCCTTTGAGGAATCCCTATAGAAACCCGTATAGGTCCCTTTCGGTGAACCCCCGAAAAAGGGACCCCTAATTTAGAGAACTACCCCTCTGCTTGTTTCGGGAGCCGGGAAGCGCAGCCCCCCAGGCGCTGCCGCGCTCGCAGGCGCTGAGCAAGGCCAGGCGAGAGGGTGGCAGCCTTCCTGGCCAAAGTTTGGGGTTGAGGGTTTCGGGTTTTACGTTTAGGGTTTAGGGCTTAGGGTTTAGGGTTTAGGGTTTCGGGTTTCGGGTTTAGGGTCTAGGGCTTAGGTTTAGGGTTTAGGTTTAGGCAAAAGTTTAGGGTTTCAGCACTCACAACTGGGACAAGCCTGACGAGGTTCCTGGTACGACGAAAGCGTAGGGTTTCGACTCTCACACTCGCACCCGGCAGGCAAGGCTCCTAAGACAATTCCGCCGCGCAAGGGAAGCCCAAGCTTAGCGCTTTAGGGTTTAGGGTTTTCTTCCCTCTCTCATGGCTGAGGAGCTATGCCCACTAGCGAGGTTGAATAGAAGTAAAGACAGAAAGCTGGGGTTTAGGGTTTAGGGCTCAGGGTTTACACTCTCACAACTCGGAGGGGTTTCGACTCAAACACTCGCACAAGGCAGGGATGGCTCCGAGGGAACGGGTTTAGGGCTTAGGGATTTTGTCCAACTTATGGGTTTGGGCCTAGGCCCACGGAAAGCTTTTCGAGATAGGCCTGGCCTGTTTAGGGTTCCGGCTCTGGGCTTCATGCTCTGATGATTGTCGAGGTTGGGTTCAAGTGCCGGCAATGGAGAGGGGTTCCGGAACGGCACTGTTGCGCGCCTTGATTTATTTTTTGGTTTGGGAAGAGGTCCTGTAGAATCGTAAGCGCACTTCATGAGTTGGGAAGCCGGTAGGCCAGTGCACATGCCTACTCGGTCTTGGACTCCTATGGCTGCTCACATTTTTCTTGTGTAGTCGGAGTAGCACGCAGAATTTGCCGAACTGTGGGCGCAGTGGGCGAGAAGGGGATGTTAGATCAGTGCATTGACCCGGGTAGCTCGACACTGCGCATCTTCCGACAGGTCGTGCAACATCTTGCTAAGCTTCCGAGTCTGTGAAAGCTGAGCTGCATACAGATGTCCTTGTGGCTCAAACCGTAAGAAAGTGCCGGGACCTCTTGAAGATTTGTCATCTGACAACATGACCCTACATGGAAGTTTCACCTGGAAACCTAAAGCAAAATGAATCATGCAAGGACCCTCAAGCCAGGACCCCTCATATTGCATCAACCTGTAGTATAAACTCCTACATTCTCTTAACCGAACCCTTTCTCACCGAAGCTCTGAGCATCGGAACTCTTGTAGCCTGTCCTCGAGCACGCATATGGCTGTAGATGCCCAGAGCCACCCGCCACTGGGCAACTGCCTGGCAAGCCTGAAAGCTTGCAATCAAGCGCACATGACATTCGCCAGGCACACACACACAGCAGTACAACACACACTTTTGTGTGTTTCGGGTATGGACACAACTGCTGCACAGACAGAGTCAGCAAGTCGCAGTCGCCCAATCTGGTTTAAACGTTTCGGCCGTGCTTTCACATGTCAGGGTAGGGCTTCGGCTGGGGCTTACATGTCAGAGGTTGCGGAAAACCTGCTGGATCTCGCGCAGTGTCTGATGACCCAGAGAGCCTTAAATCAAAATATTAAGGCCGCTATAATTTAAGGTATATTCCTTAATTAAGGGGTATTGGGCTCTCTGGAGACACTGGTCCTAGGTTCCAGCCGTTTGTAAAAGCCGGTGGGCGCAGCCAGGCGGCCGCCATCACCGCGTTCCAACTTGGCGTATCCTCCAACCTGAATGCTAGAGTAGGCTGTTTAAGGTTTTGGGTTTAGGGTTTAGGGTTTAGGGTTTAAGGTTTAAGGTTTAGGGTTTAGGGTTTAGGGGTTTAGGGGTCCATTAGAGGTTTAGGGTTTCTGCTACTCAGCAGAGGGTCGGAACTTGCGGCAGAGTTCCCAGGTCAAGCGACGACCCTTAGTCTCTGCTTGCCTGATGCTGAGGGCAACTGCCAGCCAAAGAACGGAACTCTCTTGAAGAAATGAAGAAAGAGAAGTTGGCAGAGAGAGAGAGCGAGAGAGCTCTCTGTAAGCACATGCCTGCATCATTGTACCTATGATTCTCTTTACGTGATTATGGATGGGAGCCCGGATGGATGGATGCATGGCTGGGTACGGTCATATGAACAGATGTATATGTGTGTATGTGTATATATATATATATACACATGCAGAAACATATGTGCACTAAGTACCAATATTCAACACACATATACCGGTGTATACAGATGTTTGCAGGTATGGGTGTTCGTTTGTTGGTACGTACTTACGAATGCATGTATGCATGTCATGCATGCATGCATGCATGCATGCATGCATGCATGCATGGATGGATGGATGTCTGTATGTATGTGTGTATTTGCTCCGCTGTATGACGTTAAACAAAACTAAGAACGAACCTATACTTCCTATGCATGCTTTCCGGATTCGACTCCGAACCCCTGCTGCAGCTAAACCCAAGATGCGGCGTCCTGACAAATACGGGGCCAGCCACTTCGGGGCATCGTTGGAACATGTATGTTAACTGTGCCGTAAACTTCGAAAGATTTCATGACACCCATCTGATCATCGGCACGGACAGCCGAACGGCTTAGGACTGGAAAGGTTCAGGGCTGGCGTTCCTTGATTCTGGGCTTGGTTTCGCAGGCCTACAGAGGCCGAACGGCTAAGGGCAAGAAGAACCCATGGGAGCGAGAATTTCCTTAAGAAGAACCGCACGAAGACAGAGGCCCGCCAAGCCGCTGCCCATGAAGCACGGCCAGGCACTCCCTGGATGGGGTCTAGTGCACAAAGAGGTGCAGGGATTGTCCACTAAGGATAGAAAGTTCCCTGCTTTCAGACGACCACGACATTGGGAGAGAGCGACTCTCTGTGCTCCAAACCTTCGGCCTTCGACGGATTTGAGCTTAGCGGGCGCTTCGCCTCCACTGCGTTGCCGATGCGCATGCGCTGCCGGCCGCGAGCTTCGCTCCAGCGTCCTCGGATGGCGAAGCCATCACATCAGACTTGGGCGTCTGTGGTTTCGTGCCCTTGCCTGATCTCCCGGTGGGCATTGTACATGTTACACGTGTGTGCGTGTGTGGAAACGCCATGTACCGACTGACAGTGCTTGTATTCCATGTTCTAGAAGGTTGTCCGCAGATGCCGCGCAGCATTTTTGCCTTCCCGCAGGGAGTGCGCAAACATTTTCTCCTTCCCGCACGGGGAGCGCAGACAGTTTCTCATTCCCGCAGGGAGAACGCAGGGGTGCTTGTATTCCATGTTCTTACAAGGTTGTCCGCAGATGCCGCGCAGC
>CAJNJA010055486.1:0-19202 GCA_905231915.1 Symbiodinium necroappetens | reverse complement strand
CATACATACATACACACACACACAGACATACATACATACATACAGACAGACAGACAGACAGACAGACAGGTAGACAGACAGACAGACAGGTAGACAGACAGACAGACAGACAAACAGACAAACAGACAGACTAGCACCATCCATCCATCCATACATCCATGCATGCATGCATACGTACTCGTCATGCCTGCGCCTGTACTCTTCGTTTCAGGAATGTCAGTGCGGTCATTCAGTGCTAATTTACGGTGCTCGTCTGACTTGCAGCTGATGCAAATGCTGTATACCAGATGTACAAGACTGCACACATGCCAACATATACAAGATGAAAGAACTGCTCCGAAGCAATGCTGGTTCCTTGTCAGGGCCAAATTAAAAAATGATCATTTCGAATCCTTAACTTATTTGGGTTCCATTAACAAAAATAAGTAAAATTGTATCCAACGAGGATGCAGCAAGGGCAGCTAGACTAATGATAGCACAAAGGGATACAAAGGTGCCCTCGCGCACTGTAGGCTGTAGCATCTCAGGCTCCAGCCACACCAACCAAGAAGACCAAGACAAGCCTGAGGGGTCCGAACTCTGAGCTTCTTCCTTCCGAGTTCAGCGAAGGGGGCGCTTCGCGATTCTCCAAATGATGATGAATATGACGAGAACTATTCCGAAATTATTCTTTCCACGACGCTTGTGCTTGTCACCGTTGTGTCACTTGTGTTTATGTCGTCCTGATATGTGCGGAAGGTCGTTACTAGAATCATTGCTACGGAACCGCAACTGGTGTCATCAGGACCCTTCAACTTACCACATGCTGAATATATAAAAGTACGTGTGTATATATATATATTATACATGTATTTATTTATAGTAGATTATATTTTATTATAATATATTATGTTATATTTTATTATATTCAATTTCCTAGATCTCCAATGCTCGAGAACTCGCCGAACAGCCCCACAGTCGCACGGCAAGAACTTTTTGTGCGAGGTGGGAGTCGGTCACAGATCAAAATTTGAACGTCTCAGATCTTCATCCTTCCGAACGGATGCTCCGATCGCCGGAAGGGCGCACCAGCTAAGCTGGCGATCGCTCCGCATTCATCCCAACGAAAACATCAGAAAATATCATCCCTGCGCCAAGAAAGATAGGCATCGACCGCCGGGGAAAGTCTTCGATCGGATCCGAAGAAGAAGCCAAAACGTCTTGGATCAAATCTTCCGAAAGGGGCTCCGGCTCGGGGATCTCGAGAGTGGCATCATCAGTCGGGGCAGGATCGGCCCGAGGAGCTGCATATGCGGCAGGACGCGAAGCACAAATGACCGTGATCCAACCGCAAGTAAGACCTGTAGCGACATCACCACGAGAGGGAAGGTCATTTTTCATTCATTCACTCTCACGCTTTAGTCGGGTCGACTATTCAGAGGGCGCAGCGTAGTCGAACCGCCCGGTGGGTACGAAAACGGCCTTAACGGCCCACCGGACAACTTCACTATACTAGCACTCACTTTCCCGAGTGACGGCCGTCTACGGCCACCTAGCAAAAAAGCTATGTAACGTCAGCATTATTGGCAGGTTTTGTCTGTGTCTCATCGTCCTGTACAAAAAAGGACCGGATGAGCGGCTCCTGTTTGAAGCTTCGCCTGAAGCTCGGTGAAAAACTCCTCTGTCGGCTCTTTTCTGATCTTCCTGACGGGTCTTTTTGCTTGTGTCCCCGATCTCCTGCGAGGACTGCAGCTTGCGCCCTGGAAGTATGTTCGCCGAAGCCATGGGGACTGTATTTATGTCTACTTGAGCTTCAGACCTGTCTGCTCCGTGCCCCTAGAATGCCAGCTGGACCGACTGGCTTTGCGCTTTCGATCTGCCTCGCACTTCTGCACCTGTGTTTTTGCAGGTAAGGGCATCTGGCTTCCATTGCGGCAAGTCAGCTCGTCCCCGCATTGTACGTATGCTGTCCTGCATGGTAGTGAAGGATAGCTTGGTTTTGCAGGGACGAACTGCGCCTATGCAGTAAGCCTCTTTAGAGTCACTAGCACTAGCACAGGCCCGTTGAGTCATGCTTTCAGCGCTCAAAGCCTCTGCCTGTCTTGATGACAGCGTGCAACCTGGCCTGGGTTGAGCCTGCGTCAGTCTCTTTCTCAGCTGCTTATCATGAGGCGGTACTACTGTGCGCCCTGGGTAGCCTTTTGCCGGCGCAAGCGGATGCTTCCATTCTGCTATAGGCGGCGCAGCCAGGCATGAGGACTTTTCCACTCCGAGCTTGTGTTCTGCGGTAGGCGTCTCCATCTCAACGACCGCGCAACGGCACCACCCTTTGTCGGAGGCTCCCCCATGGGCATCTCGCACTTTCAGACTGTCCAGGGAGATACGTGCACTTGTTCCTGCCACGGAGCTCAAGGTGTCGGAGGGTGACGGGGAGGCGCGAATCCGGTCATTGGATCCGGATGTCGTGGCCTCTTGTACTCTCCCTGTAGCGGCATGTAGCAGCATATTGCAGATCTTCCTGAAAGCATATCCGCCTGATACTGGCCTTCTTTACCGCAGCTCCATCTGCTGCAACGGCAAATTTTCGCATCTTCTGTTTGTGGGCGGAAGTCCTGTATGCAGGTTTCTTCGCCGGCCTTTTGCCATGGCATGAGGCTGGCCGGTTGTGGGCTCGTGCCAGATATTCCTTGAGTACGACACTTGTGCAGTGTGCCATGCGCTTCCCAAAACTGTTGGCATCTGGATGATATCCCGGCCTGAGTATGAGACTGCGGTCGGGGTCAGACCACCCTGCAAGGCCTGACGGCGTGCATTCGAGACGCGCCAGCTTGTGAGAGAGGGATTGCCAGCGGGTTTGCATCTGTCGGGGCCCGATCGATGTAAACTGAACATCTCTGCTCAAGGACCAGGACCAAGGAAAGTTCCCACCATACATCCTCCTTGGCAGAATCGCCCTTGATCAAGGCTGCCTCGACCGGTTCCGAGTCGATGAACAGGAGCAGGAGCACGACCTTCCCCCCGAATTAAGGGATTCACGAAATGTCTGGATCGCGACTACTGCAGCGAGCACCTCTGCCATACAGATCGGGGTTTCTCTCAAAAACCACCGCTGCATGATCTGTGACGAGAACTGCCTGGGGCGTCGTCGCGTGTGAACATGACTCCTCCTATCATCTCAGCAGGCGGGTCCTTTGGGCTAGACTAGAACTCGGAGCCGAGCCATCAGTGAAGATCAGCACGTCCATTGCTGGTCACGGATTGATCGGCTGATCGCCAAAATGGCCACGGAAAGAACAGATCGGGGCTGTTCTTACGATCTGTAAACTGACCTCCTAATCCTTACCCACCAGACCGATAATTCGGAGACCTTTAACATCCATGTATCGAGTTCCCGGAGAACCGCAAAACCTCGAGAAGTATCGTCAACTTGCTGATATTGCCGAGCCGCGCTGAAGTGGCGAAGGATGCTCTTCTCAATATTCTCAGCAGTGCATGAGGGCAATTGGACTTTCAGGGGCCAGGCAAGTCAAGACTCAGACTAGACTTCGCACATCTTCGCACCGTAGGTTTGGGAGGATGTGCCGAGGGCCGAGCTGGCGCGGGATGCCGGGCGTGCGGCAAAGTGCCATGATGCCATTTGCTGCAAAAGGAGGCTCCAAACGGCCCACCCGTCTCCGCAGACTCCCAGGGGATGTGGGGGGTTCCAGCCTAGCAGTGCCTAGCAAGGTCTTTCTTGTGCGTGTCCGTCGGCTTGCTGAAAGGTTGGGGTTCGTTGCAAAGTCTGCAGAGCCTTCTGTGACCAGTCAATGTTGGCTTTGCTTGTCACATCTGTCATCTGCACAACGCGCAGGTTCAACCTCAAAGTAGTGTCAGCCAAATACGTGTTCGAGCAGAACAGAGTTGTGCAACTCAAGACATGGTGACCTGATGCCCGGACGCGGGTCTTCCGGGCTACCGATGCAAGACTCAAGGGTCACTTGCACGACCCAGCTTCTGCAGTGTCTCTTCCCTCGGTTGTTGCACATCCTGAATCTGTGTATGGATATCTGGCAAGGTGAATGCATCGAAGCTGCCACTGCTTCACGTCCAGCTCGACTCCACTTTGCCTGTCTTCAAGCTGGGTTCGCATGTCCTGAGCCATGGAGGGGGGATACTTCCACTTCGGCCTGGTAAGCCCGGCTCAACTTCGTGCAGCCGTGGGTCATCCATCCATGTAAGAGTCCAGCCATTCTTCTTGCAAAGCTTCTTCACCCAGTCCGCCTGCTTCCTTCTCACGGAAAGATGGTGCAGCAAGATAGTGCCACGATGCGAAATACGCTCGGCATGCCACGTCTTTGCAGCCTGTGGCGTTCGTTCGCCACGAGCCGATCGACATGCTTTCGCAGGTCGATCTCACCATGAAGCTGTGCTTCCTGCTACAACCACAGACTAACAAGCTGATCAACAAGCACATTAAGTGCAAATTTGTGAATTGTTGTGGCGCTTGTAACTCGGGAAGATTCGCTTGACCGGAAGCCTGACTGGAACGTGTAAATACTTTCTGGAGCCCAGTGGGTCCAAAACCGCACCAAGCCCCATGTTGAACAATAGCTCTTTTAGGGTCTTAGGCCGAAACGAACGCTTCCCAACTTGTTCAGTTCCATGTTGGACTTATAGGTTTCGACTCGCACAGTCGCTCAAGGCGGGCACGGCTTCCAGACAAGTCCGAAAATAGAGCATCTGACAACACAGCTGCGTGCAAGTCCCAAGAAACAGCGACAACAAACCCACGCGTAGATCATGTAGATCATGCACCTACAGCCTCCTTGTAGGTTTATGTTGGGCTTTCGGCTCGCTTCTGGGGTTTGTTGAAATGGGGTTTAATTTCAAGATTGGCGATTAGGGCCGATTGACGGGAGTGGGGCTTGCGATTTCAACTCTTCAAAAGAAGGCGGGACTGCGAGGACTCCAGGGATTGCAACCTAAGGTTGTAAGCCTGATCATTCCAACAAACACAGCAACATGGGCTCTGGATTCTTTTCCTATGGCTCGACTCGTCAGGCTGCAGGAGGGGGCGTTTACTACCAGGGTCTTGCGGTTGAAGTCTCTGTTAACGCTAGATCACCTCGCTGGAAGATGCGGCTGACTCTGTATGCGTTCCCCCTTTTCCTTGTACATGCCCCACTTCTCGACAACCATTTCGGAGTCACCAACTTTCTCATCACCTTGGCAGGCATGTCTTGGATGTGAACCTGCAGTTTTTACCTGAAGGCGCCCGTTGCACTCAATCGTACTCTTTGTCAAGCAGCCCTTCTCTGCAACACGGATCGCCTCTTTCAGCTCCTGACACCAACTTGCTTGGTCATGCTACTGCGCCTTCCAACCGCATGTGCTGAAGATGGCTGGCCTTGTCGCTGTACCTCAGCACAGCCCACTACGCTGTCAGCCCATCTAGACTGACCTTTCCAAGCAAAAATGGGTTTGCTCAGGGCTCCACTCCAAAAGCACGTGGGCATAGTAGTCAAGAACCGCGAGCCTTGTTCGGTCGGTGCACACAAAGATGCTTGGGAGCCATGGCCACGACACGTCGCGTAGTCGAGTGGCTTTCGTGCCGGCAGGTTCGCGGAATCTTGTGGAGAAAGAGTGCATCGCAAGCGGAAGTCCTTCAAAACGATGTAGGAATCGCCTTTGCAATGTGAACTCCGTAAGACGCCTTGTGTCTGCTGCACTCTACTGGCCCAGGAAAGGATTTGTAATGATTTGTAGCACGCGCTGCAGCCGAAAGGCCATACTGGCGGGCCCCGACAACGCCTCTGGGGTCGTTCCAAATGTTCTGCACTCCGTATTTCGGTCTTTCAGCCGGTTTGGCATCATCATACGCTGTGCCGAAAAGTCCTAAGATTCAAGCCGAACGCCTTGTGCAAAAGACAGCACGACATGCCTCCACACAGCACAAATGCCTGAGCGCTGTACCGCGCTCCCACTTTTCACGAGCCGAGGTTTTCAACAACCCACCGGACGTTTTGGTCTCGAACTGGTTCCGATAATGCGTGTCCTTCATGAAGAACTGGCCGACCTGTCAATGAGCGGCCGTGCCAAGTGAATCTTCAAGATTGCTGCTACGATTCTTCGCAAGACTCAGGGCCTTGTCCAAGTTGATATGTACAATCAAGGGCGCCAGCTCTCTGATCCACGCAAGCACCATCCAGAGTTCTGTGTCCGTGTGCCCCAGATTTTGCACTCCTTGGTCCCAAAGACTGTGCGCGACCCGGTACGGTCGTGACTTCCCTGCAAAGGACCTGTCCTAAGGTCAAACTGGCAAAGCTGCTTCGCTGCAACTCCGGAAGAGCTCGCTCGTGGTTTTCTTGAGCGAGATTGCGGATGTGACGAATTGCCGCCTGCGGCTGCGACAAGCACTAGACCAAGCGCCCACTGAAGCTGGATATGTTGGTACACTTCTCGATTTGTGCTGGATAGCTTGAGGATATACTTGTGCCTCTCTATCAAGTTGACATCTCTCAGAAGCTGGGGAAATGGGACACCAATGACCCTTCATATACATGTTGCCAATTCAATAACAAAGCCCAGTCCCAGCTTCAACAGCACGCTTCGAGCGGCTATTGCATCTTTGCTCTCGTGATACCCTGAGAGCGCTCCTGCTGGCATGGCCGGAGCTGGGCAGCACTGTCCTCGATGCAAGGAGGACACAGAGAGCCCGCTGCCACCACTCATGTGATGCTGCGTTCAGAAGCATGGCCATCGGTGGCTCTAAGGCAAAGGCTAGCTCCGACTCACTAGCGGTCAGTCGCCAGTGGGCCTGTGCTTCCGGGTTGATGCCGCACTCCTGCGCGGCGTGTCATCCTACACGGCATGAAAAGTGTGTCGCGGAGAGCTGCCCTCCTGCAAGGCCACTCGGAGATTGTCTGGATCGGAGATGGAACCTTTGAAGCCTCCACGCTCCTGGCACACGGATTCCGGTTGCCCACATGCTATCGGCTACCGGGCAAAGCATAACTGGTTGTCCTTGATCTGCTGCCGGCGAATCTCGAATAGCTTTCCTGTGCCGCCTGACCGCGTGCATCCTACACATCCACAAGTGGAATTCCCAATATTCAACATTTAGCCGGCCGACCGACTTTGCCAACGTAGCGCAAGAACTCGTCAAACTGAATTGTTCCATCGCGGCTGGTGTCCTGCACAAATGCAGCTTCCCGTTTCAGCCGTCAATCGCACAAAAGACTTTGCCCTTCTGTGTGAGGTCGTGGGGTCTCTTCACATTTGGTCAGAATGCGGCGCTTTGCCAAACTTGTCTTACCCGACATTTGATTCAGAGCCGGCGCGAGACCCCTCTGCCCTCAAGGAACTGCAGCAACTTCGAAAACAAAAGCATACAGTAGCGCAAGCAGGGAACAACACGACAGTCCGATCGCCACCAGCCCTGTGTATGCACACGGCCACTGCTCCCAGCATTCGACCATTCGATGCGATGCGTTGTTTATGCTCGACCAATTTTCTCCCTGTCCTTCCCCCTCTCACTTACATGCATGCACTTCGGTGTTCGTCTGTGCCTGTAGGTCAATCATTTTTGGTCACAGTTCGACGGCCAGAATCCTTCACGGACTTCAACAAGACGGCAACAAATGCAGGCAACCCTGTCCACTATGCTCATCAGCTTGTCCACATCCTCTTGAGTGTCTGGAAAGCCCAAGTAGTCGAGCATGAAAGTTACCTGGAGGGGTCTGCAAACACATTATTGGATGCTTCTTCAAGGGCCCAGTGGTCTTTTGGGTCTCATGATGTCTCGTGCGAAGGGCTCAAACATGCTTTGACATTTTGCTTCTCGAGCTGTTACTCGCTGGTGCCTACGTTGCGACATGTCCTGGCTTGTACAGGCAGACCTCATTTTTGGCGAGGACGCCGTCCCCGCTGTGGTCAAACCTGGGGAGAGTTCTTCTTGCAAGCGTTAACAGAGAGGAGTCCAAGCGACGGGGCATTCAAGCTTCGGTCTTGTGCAACCATGTTGACCGGTACCTACTCCTCCTGAGAGCTTTTTGACAGGGCCTCTCAGGAAGAGCTAGCATTTCCAGCCAGAGGGAGACGCCGCAACCGACTGATGACGGGAAGACGCGAGACCTACCTCAAACATGCGACTTGGTGGCTGATGCGCAACTGGTGTCTCTGTCAGCAAACGCAGCAATAGGTTTAGCACAGCATTGCGGCATGCCCTGCACGACTGGTTTCGCCATTCTCTTCTTGCCCAGTCAAGCCGAAGTTGCATCTAAGAGTTGCTCTCGTTAAGATGCACAGGAGTGTAGCAGGAGGGTATAAGTGGATTTGACTCTGCGGGCGTTTCAGGCAGCTTCAAATGGACCCGTGGCATTTGCATGTGGACGGACCATAAGGGTTTTAGCCTCCTTTCCAAGTTGTTAAACACGCTTCAACCATATCTGAAACTGTAACCACGAGACCCACCACAGCAACCTGCACTGTGCTCCTTCTTCGCTGAGCAACTTGTTGAATGCAGCTGCAATGTGTTTCTCCTCCAGATCCAGCTTCATCTGCAGGATGTCGAGGTTGTTCTGTGCCTGCTTGTGGGCTGGGTTTCTCATGCGTTACGACATGTGCCATGGGGTATCACCTGGAAAAGCTAGTTTGCTCGGTCGCTCGGTATCTTGCATGCCAGTCGCGGAGCCATGTTGTATGCTCCTGAACTTCGCCGCCCGACTGGCTGGAGGTCAG
The DNA here is from genome assembly GCA_905231915.1 of Symbiodinium necroappetens. Classification (NCBI taxonomy): domain Eukaryota; class Dinophyceae; order Suessiales; family Symbiodiniaceae; genus Symbiodinium; species Symbiodinium necroappetens. The sequence continues at coordinate 10,505 of CAJNJA010055486.1, read as the reverse complement.
CATGTCTAGTCTAGCCATTGGACGGAGCCTCAAATCGTGATTCCCATGCTTTCGTGGAACTCTTGCATGCATTTTGCCGCCGGTGCTTGGAACCTGCATACTGATGCTATGTATCATCCTACAAAGTCAACACGGTGACGTGTGCCCAGTAGAAATATGTAGCGTAACAGTGGATCGAGCGGAACTTGGTGAGAGGTCGTTGTTTCACGCTCGCACGGCAACACAAGCCTCCCCCTCCCCCCGACCCCAACCTACTGATGCACACCTGCCATTGCAACCAGCACCAGAGTCCACGAGTTTGGTGAAAATTAAGAGGGTTTACAGACGCGGATAGGTAAGGAATGCTCGGAGGGCAGGCTTTACCCCTGTATCGACGGTCAACCTGATGGGCCTCATCCGCATTTCCGCTTGCGATCGACGCGACCAGCTCGTCGATAAAGAAAGCGAGCTCATGCTCCTAGCACAGATGCATGTCAGTGCGCCCCTGTCCTGAAACTGAAGGACTGCTGCCCAGGCTTCCTTGCCCAAGCGGCTCCCTGCAGGCACTTCTCTCCTTGGAGACTAGGTATGGCCTCGATCGAAAGAGCTCGTCGAGCTGCTCCTTTCGAAGGCTCGGGTTCGCATCTGCGCGTGTACACATTGCGGCACATCGGCTCGTGAACAGAATTTAACATCACATCTTCTTCTGATGCAATAGCATTTCGGTTGCATTACGGTATGCAACATACCGGCAAGTAAGTATGCATCGTCTGCTGATCAGCATCGACTGCCGGTGCAAAGCAACATCCTTGTGGGCAGTACACTGTGGTGACACTTCGACAGCGCTGAAATCGCCCTGCACGCTTTGGAAGAAGACCTCGCTGCTGACCTCCAGGGGCAAGTGCTTCAATGCGATGGTTCAACTTCCTTCCATCTACATAGATGGCACACAAATACTAAGGGTCGCATGACTGACAGTAGTTGCTGCGAACTTGACTCAGCATAACGGCATGCAGCAAATTGAACACCACTTGCGGCTACAGTAATTGTAGTTGCTCATGAAAATAACAAAGCCTTGCCCGCTTCGTCACTCAAGCATGGCTACTTGCACCCTCCCATAACGTCAACCTCCCGCACTCGGTGCTTGATCTGTTCTCCATCGCTCACCCGGCTGGGGTCAAGGGCCACAAATCAAGGGCGAAGCTATAAACATAGAGGGAAAAGCTGGAATAAAGTGCAGACCTTCTTCATTTCACAAGCCCGCTTGTCAGCTGAGGCTTCTTCCTAATGAAGCTTTGCTTGGTCGTACTGCACCAGCTTTCATCAGCTCAATGGACTTCTCTTATCTTCTTTTGCGACCGTGTCCCGGACAAGTCGTGTCGACGATTCAGGCCGACAGCCCGATCTTTGGGTTCATGATGGTTCATGCTCCAGTGCAGCAGATTCGATTCTTCCATAGCTTACGGTCATAAAATCATGCACTATCCTGCGGCATATCCCTGGCAATGCTGCCAACAGGCCGCTTGCAGCGATGCTGTATCGTCTTCCGGGCCCATGGTCTCGACCCGTGTGACCACAGGTCCAGCAGTACCAGCTGGCACCGCTTGGCATTGCTTTACGGATAGCCCACTGTCTCTCGCTGAGAGCGGAAGCTGGACAGTGTGAGACCAGGACGGGGTTGAAGCGTCTGGTCCTTTATTGTACTTCATGTCTCTGCCCATGTTGACGTTGCCCTTTCTGAGAATGTGGGCCGGTCGGGTTGGAAAGCGGCAAGATTCTGTTGTTGAACATGTCATGGGCAATCTTTCCGATTGGTTCAATCGAGCTTTAGCAGAGCTGAACAGCTTACATTCAAAGTTCAGCCGTATGTGCTCCATGCAAAGGATCTCTGGCCGATTCCTTGCACGAAGCCTTGGGCCTCATGCTGAGCCACAGCAAAATGGGTGTCCCTTCCATGTCTTGGGAATCGGAATATTTAGTTCACAATCAAGCAACCTCGAGATCCCCGGCCTCTGCAGTATCTTCATGGCAGACACAGAGGGAGAGCACGCGCCCCAACGAAAACATGCAATTTCAGAAGCTTTGCAGGCCTGTCAAATGCTTTTCCTTCCGAGATGCAAACATGGGCTCAATGTATAGTCTCACGTCAAGGATAGGGCTCCACATGGTTTGGTTCGCTTCCAACGGCGTCCCTGGAGCCAAGTGGCACGGAAAAAGCTGCTTCTGTCTAGCTCGAGCATGTCAGCCCATCGATAAAGCCGGTTGAACACCAAAACCGGAACTCGCATCCAGCTTGCATCCTCTAACGAGAAGTCTCACACAAGAAGCATAACTTGAGAACCAAAGACACGGAAGCGGGAATACCCGAAACTAACGATTTTCAGTTTAAAGGCACAGGTACTTAGAAAATCTGCAATCATCGGACTTACCGTCCTGGTCCATCCTCAAGAAAAAGAAGTGCCACATCGGCGGCACGAAGACTTTCCATTAGGAAGTTTCAGCGCAAAAGGCACAACCACGTGTCCAGTTCAGTCGGTCTCGTTCCCTTCGATCGGTGTCGGTGTGTTCGCAGGAACTGGGCTGTGCTTGTGTCCGGTCATGCCCGAGTGCATCTAATTAGTATTATATGCCCGTGCCACAACGAGTGCTGCCGCCTGCAAGGTCTCAGGCGACGTGGCATTGGTACTGGGGGGAGTCGTCCGAACAGTGAGCCAACTCTGTGATTCAGCATGCGGATCTGCCTTCACAGGACTTGTGAGATCTTGTGAGTATAGGGTTCGTTTGGCAATAAGTCAATAACTAATCAGTAACTGCAGGAGAAGCTAAATCAGCTAAATCATCACCTCTCGTATCGGGTTGGCAAGCTGAGCCTTTTTACTGCGGGGATCTCTCACGCCTTGTTGCGGCATGACCTGCAGATCTGGCCCTGCATCAGGGCTTGGCACTGCCTGCCAGCAAGGAATGCGTGTCACGGCTATGGCCGGGCTGCAGGGCGGGTTCCAAGCACACAACACATGCAAAGGCCCACTTGCACTGCCCAGCTTCTTGAGCTTTGCTTCCCTCGGCGGCCGAAACCAGTCGGCGAATCTCTACGTCACGGGTCGTTGTACGGCAGCCCGACCACGGGTTTTGCAGTGCATCCAAGCTGCCACTGCTTTGCATCAAGCTCGACCCCACTCTGCCTGTCTTCGAGATGGGTCCGCATTTCCTGAGCCACTCGGATTCTGTGGAAAGAGTCAGCATGGAACAGCGTCAGATTTCAAGCATGGAGCACAGCTTGCGACTATGCAAGGGGTCGCCGCTGCTAAGAACTATGAGCCTGCAGCCTTGCGTCATCCATCCATGTGAGGGTCCAGCCGTTCTTCTTGCAAATACTTTCCACCCAGTCCGCTTGCTTCCTTTGTTCACAGTAAGACAGCATCTACTTCTGCGTCTGGCACGTTCCGGAGCGAAAACCTTCCGGATATCTCCCACGAGTGCTGCATCCCAGCCGCCTATGGCGCTCGTTCGCTACGAGACGATCCACATGCTTTCGCAGATCGATCTCACCATGAAGCTGTGCTTCCTGGCACCACAAAACCCAACATTCGTACAACATGTCGCTGCAAACACTAGGGCTGCCTAGTGTTCAGTGCCCTGCGCCAGATAGACGGAAGAAAAAACGACGTGAGCGGCCGCAAGCCGACAACGCCGGAGAACTATCAACGCCCCCCTTTGAAGACACTGCTAACTTTGCATGCGTTTCCCGTTTCCTTGTACATGCCCCACTTCTCGACGACCTTCTCGGAATCCCCAACTTTCTCATCACCTTGGCCAGCATGTCTTGGATGTAAACCTGTTGCTTGAAAGTCACGCCCTGTTGCATTCGATCGTATTCTTTGTCAAGCAGCCCTTCTCTGCAACACGGATTGTCTCCTTCAGCTCCTCGCAATGGCTTATTGACAATGCGACTGCTCCTTCGCAGCAAGCGTAAGACATAATTTGACATAATGTATCTGAGGCTGTCCGGCCTTGTCGCTGTACCTCAGCACAACCCACCACCACGACAGCTCAACAAATCACAACCATTTAGACTGACCTTTCAAAGCCAGAATGGTTGAAGACGGTTCAGGGCTCCACTCCAAAAGCACGTGGGCGTAGTAGTCCAGAACTGCGAGCCTTACTTGGTTGGTGCAACATGCCTCCGAAATGTGGCCATGGGCCATGGATGCCGAGCGGCCTTCGAGCTGGCAGGTTCGCGGAATCTTGTGGAGAAAGAGTGCATCGCAGGCGGATATCCTTCAAGACGATGTAGGAATCGCCTTTGCTCCACAAGGGGCCCTTCATGCCTTCTCACTACTGCACTCTACTGGTGCAAGAAGTGATTTAGTGCACGCGATGCAGCCGAAATACCATACTGGCGGGCCCCGACAACGCCTCTGGGGTCGTTCCAAATGTTCTGCACTCCGTATTTCGGTCTTTCAGCGGGTCTGGCACCATCATAGGCTGTGCCGAAGAGTCCTAAGATTCAAGCAAAAACGCCTTGTTCAACAGACAGCTGACTAGAATTGCACGACAACATGCCTCCACACAGCACAAATGCCTGAGCGCTGTACCGCGCTCCCACTTTTCACGAGCCGAGGTTTTCAACAACCCACCGGACGTTTTGGTCTCGAACTGGTTCCGATAATGCGTGTCCTTCATGAAGAACTGGCCGACCTGCCAATGAGCGCCCGTGCCATGGAAGATTGCTGCTGCAAGAGTTCGCAAACTTGAACCACCAGCGTTCAATCATGTCCTTTCGCAAGGACAACACCCAAGGCCTTGTCCAAGTTGATATGTACAATCAATGGCGCCAGCTCTCTGACCCAAGAAAGTGCCATGAAGAGCTCTGTGTCTGTGTACCCCAGGTTTAGCACTCCTCGGTTCCACTGTGACTTTTCCAGCCTAGAGGGCCCAAAAACCCGAAGGGAATTGTGACCAGCGAAGGCGAAGCTGCTCTTCTGCAACTCCGGCAGCGCTCGCTCGTGGTTCTCTTGGGCAAGGTTTCGAATGTGACGGATTGCCGCCTGCGTCTCTGAGCCGCACAGCGAGAAAGGTCTGTGAAATGAGGCAACTGCATGTTCTGCTGCGGAATTGAAACCGCCGCTCCCTAAGCAGTTCGCGCATGCTGGAAACTGCACTCTTAGGATGCTCCTGCTGGCATGGCCGGAGCTGGGCAGCACTGTCCTCGTTGCAAGGAGGACACAGAGAGCCCGCTGCCACCACTCATGTGATGCTGCTTTCAGAAGCATGGCCATCGCCGGCTCTAAGGCAAAGGCTAGCTCCGACTCACTAGCGGTCAGTCGCCAGTGGGCCTGTGCTTCCGGGTTGATCCCGCACTCCTGCGCGGCGTGTCATCCTACACGGCATGAAAAGTGGCATCGCGGAGAGCTGCCCTCCTGCAAGGCCACTCGGAGATTGTCTGGATCGGAGATGGAACCTTTGAAGCCTCCACGCTCCTGGCACACGGATTCCGGTTGCCCACATGCTATCGGCTACCGGGCAAAGCATAACTTAACTGGTTGTCCTGGATCTGCTGCCGTCGAATCTCGAAGAGCTTTCCTGTGCCGCCTGACCGCGTACATCCTACATACCCACAGGTGGAACTCCCAATATTCTAATATTCAACACTCAGCCGGCCGACCGACTTTGCCAACGTAGCGCAAGAACTCGTCAAATTGAATTGTTCCATCGCGGCTCGTGTCCTCCAACGATGCATCCTACAGTCAGCAACTGGACAACCAAAACCTTGGTCGGTTGGGATGCAGCGAAGCAATGCAAATCTAAATCTACGTGTGGTTCTCGTGGTGCCCAGCTCTGCGTGCACCGCTGTATGTCTATAAGAAGATCCGGCAAAACGTCTCTCGCTCTCGCTCTCTCCGTCAGCATACCACGTCAAGCCCTATCATCCCCAGGTGTGCGCTTCACCTTTTGCAGTTGCACGTGCAGACCATTTCCGGTGTCAATTTCAAAGCACCGCAGCCACTGCAGCAAAACCCTGTCCACTTTGTTCATCAGCTTATCCACATCTTCTTGGGTATCTGGGAAGCCCAAGTAGTCGAGCATGAATTTGACCTCCGGAGTTCTTCAAATGCTTCCATATCATTCAGGAGCCAACATGTCACTTTTCAGTAACAGACTTCAACATGTTTTCTCTGAGGCTTGCAAAATGACAGCAGCCGCAGATGCCTACAAACACACTGGCCTCGTTTTTAGCGAGGACGCCGTCACCACTGTGATCGAATCTGGGAAGAAGGCTGGACAGAGATCCGAAGGACATGTAGCTATCCACCGAAATCCACCGGCACAGAACTGAACAGCAGTCGGTCCGCTGGGCATGCGTAACGCATGCTGGTTATGAAGGCTTTTTCAGGTTACGCTAGCAAAATGCCATCGAAGCAAGACTAGTCCAGACCGGGCGGTGTGACTGCTCAGTAAGGACTGTAGCAGACGGAGATATCATCCGAATGAATCCGAGCAGCTTTTTGAATGCAGCTGAAATTTGCTTTTCCTCCAGATCCAATTTCATCTGCAGGATGTCAAGGCAGTTCTGGGCCTGCCATATGGCTCCGTCTTGGGTCACTTAGGGTCCTGTTGGTTTTGGTATAGATATGTACCCCTTCAAGAGATTTTCGCAAGCTTGTGGCCTCCGACCTACGATGCTGTCCAGATTTACAGGACTGAGCACAGTCTCAGCCTATGGTGGTCAAGGTCATTGTGGTACATTGTAGCTACAAGGAATCACCAATGCAGCAGTGTGGCTTTTTGCACCTATCTTCACGGGGGCATGAAAGCCGCAAGCCAGCGCTAGATCTACCAAGCCGCTAGTCTCGGTACCCTTTTTAGAAGTCTTGGCAGGGAACACACAGTCGGCGTGGACAAAAGTCTGCTGGAGTCTAGCATGTACTGCGAGTAGAGTCTGGAGGAAATTCAACTCGTGCAAGCTATGAGAATGGCCACCACAAGCACAAGCGAATTGACTGCATCAAACTGGCGGGCCTCATCAGTGTTGCCGTTTTCGATAGCCTTGCACAGCTCGTCGATGAAGAAAGCGAGCTCGTGCTCCTGACCAAGAAATTTGGATACATGACAGCCTAACCCCGCCTTCTCGTCAAGAACCATTTCCAAACATTCTGGAGTGAGTCTACAACTGCAATCCTGAACCCCATCACCTAAGTCTTGTGAACCTGAAAGCCTGAAGCTGCCCAATCAGAACCTTTGAGTCTGCACCTTTTGGAAGCCTTATAAACTTCTTAAACACTGTAATGGAGAAGTCCGCTCTCCTTGGACTTCAGGTATGGCTTCGATCGGAAGAGCTCGTCAAGCTGCTCCTTTCAATCAGGGAGCGAGAACCATATCAAACCATACCTGCCAGACTTCTTCTGGATTGTGTGAATCACTGTGAATCTCGATATACACTGACATGCACACTCACGTGAGCGGAAAGGATCGCAGGGCTCAGTCTGTATAAGGTTTTAAGCCAGAGTCCTTGTGCACGGCACACTGCGGCGACACATTCACAGTGCTGAAGTCGCCCTGGCCACTTTTGAAACGGACTTCTTCGCTGACCTCCGGCACAGCCATAGACTTGACAAGGATGAAGTAAGAGCAAAGTCGTGACTTCGGCAGTCTGCCAGATATTAGGCAACAGCACTCCCAGAAAGGCTGGGCAAGGTGACACACACGAACAGCTCCTGCCTCTGCCGCTGTGTCATTGCAGATACACAGCGAGAACACTTGTCGTAGCGAAAACATGCTTTCCGCGCAGCTCTGGGTTTACCAAGCTCCGCGTGTAGCTTATGAACTACAAAGCCTTGAGGGATGCGGATGCGTCAGCACTTTGCGGTTCTCATGCCTCATGGAGTGCAGCGATTCCTCAGGTTTGCTTCGGCTTCCAGCACTGCCAGCAGTAGAGATGTAGGCATGACCCTTTTCTCCCTCTGCTTCGATTCGATGGTCTCACACCTGCTTCTGTCGCGGCCCTGCATAACCGTGCCGCGCTGCACGATCACCTGGGGCGTCAAAGTGCCTCCAGACCTTCTCTGATGCTGCGCGATGGCCCCTAATGTCCAGGCCTTGCAGTGACCCCCTGCCAAGAAACGGGATCCGAGTGACAGTTCTGACTGCCAGGTTCAAAAGACGGTGCCTTTCGACACAGGTAGGCGTAGTGCACGCTGCCACCTGTTACTAGCCCATGGCCACGATCCCAGCGGAGAGCACCGGACGAATAATACCCAAATGTTGGAGAATTCTCAATGCCGTCCTGGAAGCTTCACAGGGATGGGCACCTGAAGTGATCCCATGGTAGGACACATCTCGGAAGCAGGACTAAGTAGGAGAAGGTTGGGACAATGTTTCAGTCAGGCAGGGGCCTGCTTGATGGCGAAGTTCAGGCCCTTGCCCTTGAAGTAGTCCAGCCTGTCGAACAAGTCCCATCACTCTCCGTTCTGACCTGCTACTGCAGAACGAGAGACATGAGATGCCCCGGTGCAAACGGCAAGAACACTACAGGGACAACTGAAGGAGTGGTCTGCTTCCAAAGAGGTGGCTCTGTTGCACGTGGTTTCAAGTGAGCTAACGGGAGCTTTGGGGCTAAAACTTGCCACCCTGAGCTACATATCCTGAGTCCTAGTCCTGGACCGCCGAATCTAAACTCTGAGCATCATGTGCATGGTTGTCCAGTCAGTTGAAAGAAATCGGAGGTACGACTGAAGTGTTTGTTGGCTGTGCCGCAAAACATCCGTAGATGTCCTAGTCGCCGGAGCATCTACGCATCAAACATGAACCCGCGCCACCCTGCAGATCTCCACAGTCAACATGAGCTGGGCAACATAAAACAGAGTGAAGCAGACAGGGTGTCATGCCAGTTGTTAGCCTGCTGGCGTCCGAGCCTGCTGTTCGGTACACCATAGCTGACACAGAGAAACCTGATCTTGCGAAGGCATTCGCAATGCGTTTGTGAGTGACAGCGCCAGTGGCACTTTCTCCGAGGCAGCGTGGTGATGCGATCCTTTTTTTCCGATACGGCTCTGCTCCTCCTTCGAGGATGTTGCAGCTCTCCGCTTGTGTCCTCCGGAAGCCTTGGTTGGCAGATGACGAGAAGCAGTCTGTCCTGCTTTGCTGCCCCCAAGACTGGATATCGTCGCAGCTGTAACATGGAAGACATGCAAACTCAAGATAAGCATGCTACACCTGAACGACGGGAACACTGAACAGGAGAACGCGCACTCCAATGCTCCGAGGTTCCTCTCAGCCGAAGCTCATTCGGAAGACGTCCCATGGATGCCATGCAACTAATTGCCTGGAGATGCGGCAGCGCGAAACACAGCAACCAAGTCTGTACAAAACAAACACTGACTTGGTACCTGCTCTTTCGTGTCTTCATAGCAGACCGGCGCAGCTCTCCATCTTCAACAGGGTGTCTCGAAGGCTGCTGCCAGGGAAATGCTCCGGAGCTGGGGCACCAGCCAGAATCCTTATTGCTGGGATAATGATTTTTGCATCAAAACACATCCACTATGTACTGTTACAGTGACAGAGCGATGTCCAGGAAAGCGGCACCAACGTACCCAATACGAAACCTCGGAGTTTGGCGGCTGCAGAGATACCGTCGTACAAGGAAAAGGGCAAAGCATCGCAGGGTCATGCGCTCCCTGCTGGCCCCGATGCGGCGAGTGGCTGATCATTGCTTTGATGTCCTGTCTTGCTTGACAGCCTGCGTAGCGACCCAGGAAGTCTTGTGGGCATCTGCTCGCGTCGGCCGATGTCACCTGCAAACTTGAAACGTGATCAACGAAATGGATCATCGAACAAGGAATGCATCCAAGCAGCGATGCCAAGAGTGTGCAAAAAGCACAACACAAGGCCAGCCAACATCATTGAGAAAAGGCCTGCGCCACGCTTGAGAGACATGCATATTCGCAGTAGGACGGCATATCCCGATTGCAGCCGAATGGCATAGCAAGGTTGTGCAGTAGGCCTGGACAAGCATGCAAAGAGAAAGTTCACATAACTGCACTGCACACACTCCTGAACCAAACCTTGGATGTAGCAGATTTGGAAGCTTTCTGACGAGGCTCGTCTTGACTGCTTGATTGCTGCTCCGGTAGCCTCACATGTCCACACGGCCAGGCATGCAAACAGTATATACGGCGCCAGTTCTACCAGTGTCATTTGGGGCTGTCTGTTGTATCCAGTTTATCCAACAGGTGTTCCGAGCATGGCTACTGTTACCGTCACGGCGGTACCGGTAGCTAGTTGATACTGCTACTGCACCTGCTCCTGCTCCTGCTGCTGCTCGTGCTGCTCCTACTCTTAACCCTACTCCTACTCCTACTCTTACTCCTGCTCCTGCTGCTACCGCTACTGCTACTCCTACTGCATCTGCTGCCACTACTCCTTTTCGAGTAGTGGCGGTGGTGATAGTCGCAGTGGCAGTAGAGTGGCAGAGGGAGCGGCAGTGGTAGCAGTAGAGGTAGGGGTAGTGGTGGTGCTAGCAGTAGTAG
>CAJNJA010055475.1:0-24627 GCA_905231915.1 Symbiodinium necroappetens | reverse complement strand
CCGACCGACCGACCGACCGACCGACCTACCTACCGGCCTGCCTGCCTGCCTGCCTGCCTGCCTGCCTGCCTACCTACCTACCTACCTACCTACCTACCTACCTACCTACCTACCTACCTACACATATACACACATGAGTTTCAGTGGTGGTTTCAAGCAAATGTCTAGGTCGCCAGCTGTTTTGAAGGACTGTGTCCGTTCGTATTATAGTTCACAGCCTCCAGCAAGCAACACACAGCATCAGCCCGCAGGAAACGCCGTTCCCCCCCGTCAAGGCATCGGGGGATTGCCTGGGAGGGCTGAGGAGAGCTCCCCAGCCTTCTGTGAGATAAGCTGACATATGCATTCCCATAAATGTGGTGCAAGGATAACTGATTACTCTGGAGATACCTGAGTGTAGAAGTGGATGCCTAGGCCTTGCGACTGCAGGTCTGCCCAGAGGTCGACTCGCTCATTCAGCAGCTGGAAACTGGCAAAGGGGAGTTTTTCGAGTATGTGGACGATGCGACGCACGAGGTCCGGGGCCTCCATCGTCCCTCCCAAGATGCTTCGATTCATCAGAGCACGGCATTTGCGCAGTCTTTTTGTTGAGATCCCATCGTCCCAAAGGGGCTGAGAACCGACAGGGCCTTCGTCAAGAAGCATGTAGGCACACCACAGCTGTCGCCAGCAGCAGCAACACTCTGGACGAGCATTCTTAGTTTCCACAAGGCTGCGAGATCAAGCCTGGCAGGTCGGCTGCGTCATGTGCAAGCTGAGCCTGCATGACACCGCCCTCTTCGAAGGCCGCCATGAAGTGAAGGTCTTGCCGCTGGCCTGTTTTGTATCAAGGTTTCCTTCCCCTGGCCTTGCACCGGTCCTTGGCCTGGGGAGTCTTTCGCCGGAGCTTCTGAGGCCTTGCTTCCACAGCGTCTGCGCTTCGTGCCTGCAAACACTGGTGGCCAACAGCAAGGGGGATGCTTTCGACTGTCCTCAGTGCGGCCGCCGGACCCAGAAAATGCCACATGGCACTGGCTTTGCAAAACGGGAGGTCGCAGGGTCTCCGTAATTGGAATGTCCGGAGGTGCTCTCGTCGAAGTAGGGGTTACGGTCTTTAAGCCCTGTGAGCATCAAGCCCCCTTCCATCTCAAGGCAAGCTCTTCATCAGTATCTTCCGAACTTCGACTTGCTCCATGCCATCGACAGCCAGAAGGTCGCACAAAGCGACTTCCTCTGCGAAGAGTGCATCACGGGCTATCGTGCCTTGACTTCATTCCTGGTCGATTGCAGTTGATAGTCATCAGCACCCCGGGTCATTTCACTGTAGCACTGTAGCGACAAGTGTCTTTTGGTACTCGTCGCCCATACTTTCAGGGGTGTGAGCTCCTTCACACAGGCGCCGAGTTCTACTGCGAGGACTGCATCATGAACCTTTGCGAGAGCTGTACCACGCAGTGGCCCGTCAGCTAAAGGCAGGATGTAGATTTGGCAAGGTCGTTCATGCAGCTATCAGGCATCGCCGAGCCAGAGCATCGACGAACCATGTCCTGGTCAAGCTGGTGGAAAGCAGGGGCGAGAGCAAGGTCCTACCAGATCAGGCAGGAAACTTTGCTTACTCGTCTGCACATGTACACTTGCCTTGTCATGCATTCCAGACCCACTCTCCTCAATGCCTGCTATGTAAAACTGCTTCCCCTGTGCTTCGCAGGTTCGGAACATGCACCGAGCACAGTACTGTGCCATCCACCGCACCAGCCGGTATGACTTGTACTGCCACTCGGCCGCAGCATGCTCTGAAAGAACTGCGCCGGGCTCGGAAGATGCAGGCGAAGACTGCGAAATGTTGATCTGCCCAGAGTGTGCGCGGACCGACCATCAGCAGCACAGGCCATCAGAGCGTCCAGAAGCCCTCAGAGCCTCAGAGCAAGACAACTCGGCAACCAGGTACAAGCTGCCGTCTGCTGCATTGTTCGAGCACCTCGGCCGGGGCGATTCAACTTCGGTGAGTTTCGACTGCCTCGCAGTCCTCGCATCCGAGGGAGCACCGGCAGCGTGTGAAGGACATCATCGAAATGATGTGCAACCAGCTTCTGGACGATCAAGCGATGCTCAAGGTCTTGAACCAGAGCCTCCAGCCCGCACGCAGGCGCTTCGATGTCTGCTGCAGTCCCACTGGCTGAGGCTTCGAGTCGTCGGAGCTTGCGTGCATGCAGGACCGTGATTTAGCCTTCCTGAACCGTTGCTCTTTCCGAGTGTAGTGAGTGCTGTACGACATGCAGCCCTAAGCAAAGGCCACTGCGCAAGGGTATTTTGTAGCAGCCCTCCTGTGCACAAGATCACAGTCTTCGTGCGGAGATGTTTGGAATGGTTTCGTTGCCAAGCAGAGAAACGATTTCTGCTGCCGCAGGCCCAGTCCAACATCGAAAGGGCCTTCGATGAACTTGAGGTTGCGGCAGAGGTGGGCTGCAGCATCTAGTGAACCACTGTTTAAGAACTATAGGGTTAAATCATGCAACCATGCTGTAGTACGCTTTATTGTTTTCAGACATGCTCCTGCATATACGCCCCTGTGCGGCTTTTGTTGGTCAGGAGGGCTGCTGAACCCAGGTTCCGCTATCCCGAGCTCTACGCCCCCTAGGGATTGTACGGTGGAGTCAGTGTAATAGGATGGTATCGTACAGTACTCGACAAAATATACGAACTGCCTATATAGTACATCACGGGATACCGCTTAAAGCAAGGCAGGATGTTGGAGTGCGGCCCCTCGGAGGCCCGGAGTACCGAGCTCGTGCAGCAGCTGCAGGAGACGAGACGCTCGGCGGAAGTGTCGAAGTTTCGAAAACTACAGAGCCATCTGTGCACAGGTCTCCTGTAGGTATGCACATGTCTCTGTGCATCAGTGCTTCTTTGTTCTATGGACTTGCTAGGTGCGTGACCAACGCATGCATCCCCCCCCCCCACCCCCCCACGGGGGGAAGGGGCTTAAACACAACATCTGAAACCCACACGCCACACCACACCACAAGAGGGAGAGGGGGTTTAATAGCCCAAAACCACCACCACTCCACAGGGGGAGGGCTAAACAACCAAAACCCACACAAAAGCGGTCCACAGGAAGGAGCATGGCACGCGCCACATTCACCGGGGGAAGCATAATGGGGGAGGGGGTAGGTGGGGGATACCAGGGGCCCCGTGGTGTGGTGGGTGTTGGGTTTAGGGTTTAAAAGGGTTTGCGCGAGCACCCCTTTCGCGGTGCGGGGTTGTTTAGGGTTTAGCTGTATAGCTATGAAAAGGTTTAGGGTTGAGGGTCAGCAGCTGGGCGCGGAGCAGACCGAAACCATGGCCCATCCGGGTGAGTGTCGTCGCCACTTTGGACACGCCACGAAGTTACATAGCTTCAACAGTCACAACACTCACGAGGATCGCGGGTTCGAGGGGCCTATCCCTGTGACTGTTGGCACTTTCTGAGACAAATTGAAAAGTGGCGACCTGCACGAGGATTTCGGGTGTGTAACGTGGGGAATGGGGGATAGCACGGGGGCCGGGGGGGGGGGGTGGGGTACCGACACGCGACACGGCGCCATGTATTTATGGTTGCATTTGCTTGGTGTGCGCGCATGCGCTTGCGTGCTAGCAGACATTCAGCAGCGATCGCATCAATATGCGCCCACCTTAGTCTTCATGCTTCTTGCTCCCTCTCTCTCCCTCCCTCTCTCTCTTTGTCTCCTCGTTAGCCTGGTTCCACAAGCTTCAGACGCAATGTGGAGCTCGGGCTCCCTGTTCTGAGGCCTGGAACGCATGCGCACACTGGAGGAGGAAAAGGCTCGTTGTTCGACGGCGATGGCAGACATCGCGCGGATTGTGGACTTTGTGGAGAAGGTGGGCGCTTTCACCATGCGAAAGTGCTTTGCTGGGAGTCTGTGAAGGTGAACCGGCCCCCTGGTCGCAACTCCCACCCTTTCTTACTTTCTTCGGCTCAAAGTGCCCTGAGTTCGGGCTTAGGCATGGCACCGACGTAGAGGTGCTCCTGGCAAAGAGCCACCTCTCCCGGGAGCAAGTCATCACCCAGAAGGTACAGGCCGTCTGTTTCTTGAGAGCCTGATAGCTTCGAGGTCGAGGATTTGAGTTTAGGGATGTGCAGACGGTTGGGGAGTTTAGCTCTCAAGATATCGATCGATTCTCTGAGACTAAGAACCTCGAAGACTTGCGAAGAGAGCGGAGCGCCCTTTGAGGAGTGGCGGAGGCTCTGCCAAGATCCACCGCCGGGCTTCGAGAACAGCCCCGTGCCCTGGCCCAGTCTCAGAATTTCTCTCGCAACGGAGGAAGGCCGAGGATTCGGGCCCCATTTTGGGGTGGTGCTTAGTATAGTTTTTTGGGTTTAGGCGGCCGATTTCGCGATTTCAGGTCGTGGCTGGCTGGTCTTCCAGCGACGAGGCCGGGAACAGAGAAAATGTCGATAGAGCCCGAAGGTGCTCTGGGATTAACCTGATGCAGGGAAGCAGCTTCAGAGCACCGAAGCGAGTGAAATGAATGCTTCCAATTCAACTGAAACGGAAAGCCTTGAGCCTTGCAGAAGCGGTTCCCGCGCAACCACAGACTCAGGGCATCGTGAATTTGCTGGTATGCCATCCTCTATGGCCGTTGGTGTAGTAAGGGCAAGGTCTTGTAGCCTTGAGGAATTGCTTTTCTGATGGTTCCTTGTGCGACAGTAGCTTGCAGCTTACACCAGGCTGATGCGATGCTTCGATCTTTGGCGTCCTTTGGCTCCCTGGTCGTGTCTCCGTCACGCGGCTGCCACTGCGGGGTTTAGGGTCCTTCCGTCCTGGATCCTAAAGGCCTGTTGTGAGCTTCAGTTCACCCTCTTAGGCATGGCGATGCAGAGCCCGTCAAGCTCATCTAGGGCAGAGTTTGAACGGCTCGAGTATACTGGACCCCGGGCATGGAAACCCGAATCACGAATGCACCGGGAACTGTCACATTGTTGCAGCTCTGTATGAAGACCCGCAATCACAAGCTCCTGAGGTTCGCGTTGGAGCCTGGCTACACCGGGGGGCCGCTGAAGATCACAGACGGGAGCTTCGGCATTTCAATGGGACCGGCAGACTTCAGGGCATCCGGTTCTCCAGCCCCGAGGAAGAAGTGGGCCGATCTTTTCGAGGAAGCCGAGGAGACGCCGCTGACCATCACGAATCTCAAGGTGACGCGGCGGAGCGTGGATGATCTTAGTGGTGGCACCGTTGCCAGAAATGCCGCAGCCGCAGGTTGCCGCCTAGTCTAGATTGCAGTCCTAGATAATTCCATAGGTGGGTATGTACTTATGCAAAACAGTAATTAGACCACAGATGTTCTTCCATTCGCAGGTATACGATCACGCACACATTTACCATACCTTGCAGTGTCGCACCAGAGCATATAATATCTTAGGCACGACTGCGCTGTATGTATCAGCCTGTTCATCACCGCTGTCGTGCTAGTGGTCTGTGTTGGTGTAAGGTACGTATGTATCTGCCTATGCTCATGCGGCATGTGCATGTGCGCATGGTAGCATGTATGTGTGTAGGAATGTACGTGCGCACGTAGGTGGGTAGGTAGGTAGGTAGGTAGGTAGGTAGGCAGGCAGGTCTGCAACTCGTGAATGCAGTACAAAATTGAAAGTATGAAATCAATGTGAAGCTGCGGGTTTGGTTGCTTCGGGTTGTCCGGAGATTTATTATGGAGTATTAGTTTGCGTAGGTTTTTTGTTGTGCATGGAGTAGGCTGTTGGGTTTTGGCTTCTTAACATTATGCAACACTTCGCGGAGCTGCAAAGTTTCGTGAACTTTGATTAGGCACCGGATAGAGGCCAGAGTTTTACGTGTTGGCCTCGGGTGCACAGCGGAATTTCGGTTACACTGACGATGAGGATTATTTTGACAAGGATGACGAGCCTGTCATGCGGATATAGACCACGCCGACGCACGTTCTTAAGGGCCCCCCCCCCCCCCCCCCCATCCCTCGCAATGTGCAAGACAGGAGACGTCAGACGGTCAGATGCAACAGGCGGCCAAAATTCACGCTAGTTTCATGTCAGCATCGGCATCATCATTATCCTGAATATCATCTGCTTCTTCATCATGGTCATCATCGTCATCGAAGCCCTGCAACTTCGGATACAAAACCACCCCTGCAACTAGTTTATTGTTGTTGTTACTGTTTCTATTGTTACGACTTGTAGGTCTGATGACGATGGTCATGATGAGGAGTACCTTCCGAGTAAACGCTGCTTCTCCAGTCCAAAGAAAGCGAAAGCCAGCAAATGTCTAAATCTATATCTATGTGACCACCACCGCAACTAAACGCCACGTGCAGAGTCACAGTTGCACTTCTCCCCTGGAATGGCCAGTGAGAGGCGTTGCAAAGCTAAGGCATGAACAAGAGATGCTGCAGTGTTTGTCCAAGGCAAATTAAGAACGACAAAACCTTAAATACATATCCCTAATCAGGGGTGTACCACCCTACAGCACCGATTCCTAGGAGCCTTCAGAGACGGAAGGGGCAAAGGAACAGCAGCCGGAGATATCTCTGGAGCACTCTGAGGTGCGCTGGTCGGGCTTTGTCAGGGCTCTGGGGCTTTGGTGGGGGGGGGGGGGGGGTAAATATCGTGGTTTCAGAGACGTTGGGCGGTTGAGTCGAGGTTTTTAGTTTGGGGTTCTGGTGTTTCGGGTTGTTTGGGCGAAGAAAAGAGGAAGGTCCAGGAACGCCCAAGGACAAGGACAAGCTGTGCTTCCCCGAAGTGTGGCCAGGTGGAAGCTGACACCGATGCCGATGCCGCAACTCGGGCTGGACATCACGACTTTTGCTGCCAATCCTGGTCCTGCTACCGCCTTACTATCTCATGTCTCGCTATGTGTCTCTTGTCATAGATCTTACCCTTCTCCTTTTCGTGCCCTGTGGTCTATGTAATCTCATACCCTTTGTAACTTTGCGTTCTTGGTTGTTCTTGTCAGATCGTTGCTTCTATCCGCATGCAAAGACATCTTTCTGTCCTCTCGCGTGAAAGCACTCCCTCCTCAACTCGGCATCACAAACGCCGATCCCAATCCCTGAACTCTGCCCCAAATGATCTCAGGTGCCAGCCCGGCGTCGGCGGCGCCGAGGGCGGCGGCGGAAGCCAAGCCCCAATACAAAACGGACTCCCTCCAACGAGCCGGCGGGGAGGGGGACATCGAGGGTAGAAAGGGCGGCTTATAACAGACCCACTATTGTAATTATCACTTGGCTCCATGTGATTGCTGGGCTCAGGGTCAGTATGGATTGCTGAAAAGCCGTGAGATGTGAGCCTGCCAGTTTGTGAGGCTTGGGTCGAAAGCAGCAAGCCAACGGAAGCGGAGACCACGCCCCTCACCGAAGCATTTGCGTATTCGTCAAAGAGGCAACCCAAACACACAGATGCAAGGCGAGCCCGTGCAGACATTGAGATGGAGCCGCAAAAGGTGACCTTCGAAGAGGCCTCGGATGACCAGGCGAGTTCGAGCGGCTGCTTTTTCAAGATAGCTCTCCTCATGGTCCTGAACGGCGCCAAGTGCGATTCTCCAGATCGCCGAAAGGTGAGCAGTCATCGCCATCATCACCCTCATCATAATCACCCCTTCCGTAAACCATCAACAGCACCAGCAGATGCATCAGCAGCAGAAAAAGGAGGAGGGACAGTAGTAACAAACATTAGGAGGAGGAGGAGGAGGAGGAGGAGGAGGCAGAGGAGGAGGAGGCAGAGGAGGAGCTGCAGTTGGAGTTGGAGTGGTGGCTGCAGGTCTGAAGTAGATATCACGGTCGTGGTCGTCCTGGTGTTGACAAAAGGAGCAGCAGGAGGAGTAGTAGTGGCAGTCCTGCTGGTGGTGGTCGTGGTGCTGCTCCTAGTTAGTTTTGATCGTGATGTACATACAATATTGAGGAAGCGAGAGGAAGAATCCTGGAACCTAGCGAATCTCAGGCCTCGGGAGGTTAAGCGTTGAGCCCGACAGTCGACGCCGGGATTCAGAGTGAGTGCCATCCAGGTATCCCAGGCATCTCCCTCATCGCATCCTCCCATCTGTCACCCTCATGGAGGCGGACGAGCCGGCCGAACCGCGACGCCGTCGCCGGAGGCAGCTCTTAGCAGACAGCGGTGCGGTGCATGGCGGTGCGCAGATCTCGCTGAGAATCGCACTTGAGAAGGCGGCCTCGGGGGCGAGGCGGCAAAGCCAAGCCCGAGGCTACATGAAGGGGCTCTTTGGGTGTTCTTTGGCCAAAGAGTCGTGTCATGTCCTGAGAGGATGCAGCGCCTGAGATCGCATAGGGCATAGGATGCAGGAGGCTGCGAGGTTCGTCTGCTTTGTACAGGTTTGCTCGGGGATCTGTGGCCAGGTCTAGCAGCTCAGTCTCACCACATCTGGCGCGATGCCATCGCCATTCAATTGGATGGACACAAAGACTTTTATTACCAGGCGCGCTGGCGTCAGACCGCGTGCATGTTCAAAAAGAGGCTCTGCGTGGGAACGCAGCATGCCTTGTTGCATGTCCCCGTTTGCTTCGAGTTACCCAAAGTTGCAGGCCGTCTCAAATACCACAGTCCCCAGTCAAGCAGCGTCAGCTGCTCTATATAATCGCAGCGCCAACGGAGCAGCGAAGGCAGCGAGCTCGGCGAGCTTAGGAGACACTTGACCATGAATTAAACGGAGAGTCGACTTGTGGCGATTCACGGCTCTTGCCACGTGGTTTAGATGTTCGGCAGAGTCTGACGAGCAGTTCATCGGCATTAGGGTGGCATTCTTGAACACACAATTTCCGGAGCGTTTTAAACTCAAGCAGACCGACGGCGAAGTCAAGCGCTGTCCCTTCCTGGCACTATGCGGCTGCTTGCGGCCACCGTGACGGTACCTGTGATGGTGGCAGTTGCATTCGCAAAGTTTCGTGGATTGAATCTGAGCCCTCAAGTGCTTTGGTACAGGGCCAGCACCTCACTCCGTGCCCTGATGGCCATCTACACGCTGCCAGACCAAGACGTGAAAGACTTCCTGGCTTCCTACGAGCTGTTTGACCAGGAACGTGTGTCCGGGAGCCATGACTTCGAGAACACGGTGAAGTACTACAAGGTGCTCAACCATCTTTGTGCCGTGGGGGAGGTGGAGAAGATGTACATCCCACCGGTTCTCGATCCGACGGACGGTGTCTTCGAGAACCAGTTGCTTTGGGAGGAGTCCATGTCTCAGCGCCTGGATCTGGCACCCGGTGCCCGGGTCTTAGACCTGGGCTGTGGCCGAGGGCGCATCGCGCACCACGTGGCCCGGCATTCTGGGGCCCATGTCACTGGCCTGAACATCGACCAGAGCCAGCTCCGAGTGGCAGAGGACAAAGGGTATAGGGTGTTGTAGGGTGTTGTGGCGATTTAGCTGCTCCTGATCATGGGATCAGAGTTTGCAGGACTATGCCAGAGTCACCGGCCTCCTAGACAGGCAGCTGAACTTCGTGCATGGGAATTTCAACGACCCCTTGCCTTTTGCAGACGAGAGCTTCGATGCCTTGTACCAGGCGTCATGGGCACTTCAAAATGAAACCCAAAGCACGGCGGAGAAGCAAGAAGCAAGAAGGGGTAGAGCTTTGTTTGGGTTTTTTTCCTTTTTCCAGGTGCAGGTTCTGACCTACACGGTGGAGCCTCTGAAGCTCTTCCGGGAGATGTTCCGGGTCCTGCGGCCCGGTGCAAAGATCTCTTTCCTGGACTGGGTGCAGCTCCCAAACTTCAATGAGTCGGATGTGGGACACCAAGAGCTTCTCAGGAAGGTGAAGCCTTTGCTGGGGGCCGTGTGGACTCCGAAGGTTTCGGACTTCATTGAGCCCTTAAAGGAGGCAGGATTTCAGATCCTCTCTAGTGAGGAGGCGAGCAGGACGGGAGGCCAGTATGCTTTAATCGAGAAGGCCCGGGTCTTCTTCGAGGCCGCCGGGATGCTGCTTCGAGCCATGACCAAGATAGGGCTCCTCCCGAAACATTTCGAAACTCTCTTCGACCGGCTCACGAAGGATGGAGAGGCCTTCGTGGAGGGTGACAAGCTAGGGCTCTTTACTACGAGCTGGCAGATCATCGCGCAGAAGCCACTTGACCCTACAGTCGCTGTACTGAGCTAGCCCTGGAATCCGGGAACCCCCCGACCAGGGTTGGCGAGCTTCGTTACCATGCCCCAGCTCACAAGTCAACAGGTGCATACAGCTTTTGGCACTCTATAATTCATTTATGCACTGTATAGCTTGTTATGCTTCGGTGCTTTGCAAAATGCCCCTGCCTCTTCAGATGGCTGCGTGGCCCAACATGCCTTGATTTTGTTCTGTCTCTGAAGCGTGCCACGCAGGAAGGTGTAGAAAGCTTTTGAGCCGCAGCACGTCGGCGTGAGACCGGCCCATTCGCTTTCG
The DNA here is from genome assembly GCA_905231915.1 of Symbiodinium necroappetens. Classification (NCBI taxonomy): domain Eukaryota; class Dinophyceae; order Suessiales; family Symbiodiniaceae; genus Symbiodinium; species Symbiodinium necroappetens. The sequence continues at coordinate 14,229 of CAJNJA010055475.1, read as the reverse complement.
TGAGTGGGAGCCGAATAGACTAGGAGACCCAGATCCCGCCTTGCAGAGTAAAGACGGTGCGGGGCCGCTGTGGAACTCCAGTCAGCATTCCTTTTGCATGGCGCCAGTACCCCGAGGCTCACTGAGGAGGATAGTTCGGTGCCGGATAGACGGAGACACAGCAGGGAAGTTTCCTCAAGACTAAGCTCATAGTGCACGCATGCCAGAGAACCGAAGCCAACATTTGGAGGCTTTGTTTCTTGCTATCGATCGAGCCTGGCGGGGAGCTCACGCCATGCCAGCACCCGTGGCAGGCGTCAATGGAAACTGGCTTTGCTGCTTGGTGTCGCTCAGACACTCTGACGGCTGGTAATTACCAGTCTAGTTCTGATTCCTATCCTATGTTTCCACTATGGTTTTGTGCGGTTGTGCGGTTGTGCGGGGGACTTGTGAACTACCGAGGCCAGGCGCTGGCGACTCAGACTTGCGCTCTCGTGAGCCGGCTTTTCGACATGGCAACTTCGTGGCGTCTGAGGTGCAACAACGTGAACTTTGCGTCGCGTGAGTCATGTAACCGTGGCTTGGCTTTTCCGCATCTATGTAGCGACTGTGAGGGATCTTGAGCTGAGTCGTGCTCGGTGGCTAAGGCTGTGGCGCGCCACGTGCCGACCGTGCCGCCCCTCAATACCCAGCTGGAGCTGGGAAAGGAGGGTCAGGGAAAAAGGGTCCCCCCGTGGTTGGGGTGGACGGCAACTGGCAATGCCCTGCATGTAACAACGTGAACTTCGGCTCCCGTGATGTTTGCAACAGGTGCGGCTTCCCGAAGGCTGAGATGTTCCTAGGTCTAGGGACCACTGCGGCTCCAAAGTCAGCAGCAAGGCCCGCTGCCCCGGTGCCCGCACTGGGTCAGAGCGACTGGGCTCAGCCCAGGAAGGGAGCTCCCATCCCAGGGGTGGATGGCAATTGGAAGTGCATCAACTGCGGCAACGTCAATTTTGGCTTCCGAGACACATGCAACCGCTGCGGCACAGCCAGGATGGAGCAGGCTCCGACGGAGAACTGGGCGAGCCGGAAGCGGTCCTGGGATTATGCTGAAGGGAAGGGGCAGGCGTCCAAAGGACACCATCCCAACAATTGGGAACCCATGGGCTACCACCCGGGAGACTGGGAGGCCGTGCCAGCAGGCAAAGGATACCATCCGGGTGATTGGGATGCACCAGCGGGCAAAGGATATCATCCGGGCGATTGGGAGGCCGTGCCAGCCAAGGGGGGCCAGAAGGGTGATTGGGGTGCGCCAGCAGGCAAAGGATATCATCCGGGTGATTGGGAGGCCCCAGCGGGCAAAGGATATCATCCGGGCGATTGGGATGCCCCTCCAGGCAAAGGATACCATCCGGGTGATTGGGAGGCCGTGCCCGCCAAGGGGGGCCAGAAGGGTGGCCCCCCGGTCGTCGGAGTGGATGGCAATTGGCGCTGCCCTGCTTGCAACAATGCTCCATCCTGAGAGTGCGAGGCATCTTACAAAGCTGCAGTTTGCGCTCTCCCCGCTGTGAGGTGAACTTTGGCCATCGGACGGCCTGCAATCGTTGTGGTGCTGCGAAGCCCGATCAAGGCCAGGAGATCTGAGACACGAAGAGAGGAACGACCATCCCCTGCCCCAAAAAGAAAAATCCGTTCGGAGTTGGGAAGGCAAGCACTTATCCTGTCTGACAGGTCCCAGCCCAGGCAAGGGAGGAAAAAGCCAGAAGGGCAAGGCGCCGGTGGCAGGCCCCTTCGATTCGCCCTGCTAGCTTTGAAAGCCATTCAGAAGCTAGTAGCAGCTAGAAGCCTAGAGCTCAAGCCGAAACTTGCTGAAGGTGAGAACGGGAATTGGAAGTGCCCTCACTGCGGCAATGTCAATTTTGCCACCCGGGACAACTGCAATCGCTGCGGCATGCCCAAACCCAAGATCGAGGCAGGAGAAGAGCTTTGTGCACTTCGCGCGGTAAGAAACGCACGTGCACATAATATGAAACATACCATTGCATGATCGGTGCTTGCTTCTGTATGTCTGTACGTATATAGTCCGTATGGCAGTGTGAAATGGAAGGTCATGCAATGCAATGTCATGTACTGTGCTGCAACGTAATGTAATGGTATGATGTGGTATGGTACGGTATGGCATCAGTGCCGAAACACTGAATGCGTTCACTTCTGCGCGAGTAAGGAGACGACGAAAACGAGGCTTCAACTAGTGGTGCCATCGAGCAAAACTTCTGAATACTTCTGGTTGATAAGCTCGACAGGCCTGAAGCTTGTGGGGTCTTCACAACCATGATCCCTTGTGGGTGCTCTTTGAGCTTTAGCATCGACCGTGCCTTAGTTGTGATCCGCGCATCCCATGCGCAGGAATCTGATGATATGGATGCCGTCAGTGGCTTGCACGCAGATAAATGCCTCGAAGAACCCTTCGATGCGGCAGAGAGCGAAGCAGGACTTCTCGATTTGTTCTTGCCTTGAGAGTGAGAAGTGAATCTGATGCTTACCTTGTGAAAACGTGGACATGCTACCTGAACAACCCCCAGGCCCGAAACGGACGACCTCCCAAGCCCACGAGGTTTGCTGGAGTCGCTGTTGACGCCGGCGGCGAAGCGTGCCAAGCTCTCTGAGGGCCTTTAGCTCCTTCCCCGTTCAACGTCGGCAAGAGCCACCCGTGGTCTGATCTGCAAAACAGCGGTTTCTGTGAGGGTCCGAACATATTTATACCACAAGTCCGGAATTTTCCAGATCATCAGAGACATCGCAAGTTGGGGTTTTGGGCTGAGTCGATCGTTTTCAGCGGGTCAGTGTGGTCAGCGTAGGCTCGGGGCCTTCCGGAGGATTTGGGATGCTTTTCTAGATCGACCTCCGAAGCGTGATGAAGCCAGTGCGTTCATTTCACTTTGGCGCCCGGGCTCAAGGTAAGTTCGCTCGATTTAACGGGACATACACCGCTACTATTGCAACCTGCAAGGGGGATGAAACAAGGGGGCGTATCAACGGATTACCAAGGTTCTGACCATGCGGTGCGTAACTTCCTGCAGCAAAAAACCCTCCACTTGCATCCCTTGGTGGTTGTGTTAGAGCGCAAACACAACACGACATAAACCAGAAAGGATCACGAAACCTTTAGCGGTGTCTCAACCGCAAAAGTCACCCCCCCCCCCCTCCGAGACGGGAACTGCAACCCTGAAACCTGAAACAAACCCGACATCCCAGTGGATGCACTTGTAGCTTGAACCCCCTGCAATGGCCTTGCGAGATGCGGGCTGGACATTGGGAGGCGGACTGGTGACGAGTACAGAAAACAGACATGCATGCATCAATGCAGACATACTGTACATGCATACATGCAGACAGCATAGGTACATACAACATATATACTTATGGCAGAGGGGGAGGGAGATACATGCAGTGATACAGTACATACAGACATGCACCGCGCATACGCGAATATGACATGTACAAGTGTCTGCATGTGCATGTATGAGTATTTATGCATGCCCGCATGCATATGTACTGAACATACATACATGTGCACACGCCACTGCATGAGCATGTGCATACGTATATATTGATCTGCATTTGCACGTGCATGTACTTATGCACATGTATATGTATGTGTACATGTATGTATATGTTTGAAATCATGAGTATGCATGGATGGCCGGGTGTCTGCATGTGTGCATGCGCATATAAATAAATAAATAAATATATATATATATATATTTATTATATTAATAATACTACTAATAATAATAATATTATTAGTATTTATGTCTGTATCTATCTATCTAGTTATCTATCTATCTATCTATCTAGGTATATACATATAGGTTATATGTATGTATGTATATATATATATATAGAGAGAGAGAGAGAGAGAGAGAGAGAGAGCGGACGCGCGCGGGCAGAGGGCAACCTCTGCCCACAGCCCTGGTGAAAGAAAGAGAGAGTGCGAGAGAGAGTCCTTCTTGGTTTTGTTGTTGGAACCATGGCATGGGGCACCTGCTGCAGTAGAGGTGAAGGGGTGAGTGGAAGGTCGAGGCAGTGCTTGCAGGGGTGAGGCTTCTGTTCGGGATGAAGGCAGGGTCAGGCAGGTAAGGTCGGGTTAGAGTAGGGTACCAAAGGAGTGAGGCCACGGGGCACCCGCTTTCAGGCATGTAAACGCTTGTGTGTTTGTGTTTCCTGCCCCACGGTGGCGTGCACTCAACTCTTGTTTTCACACCAACAGACAGCGTACAGACACCCCAACCAACAACATGTTGGACGGGGTATCGCCTGGAGCGCGGGGTGTGGGGTCTGCCCACACGCCATCCCCGAAGCAAAGCAAAGCAAAGAGAGAAAGAGAGAGAGAGCGAGAGCGAGCGAGCGAGCAGGTTGCTGTGCAGCGGGTAGTTGAAAACCACTCTTTAAAGGATAAGGGATATGTTTAGGGAGGGGACTGTTGTGAGGGCCCACGTTTTGTCACAAGATAGGTTGGTTGGCGCCTGGGTTTTTGCAAATCCATTTTATGTATCATATTTGCATTTTAACATCCTCAAACACCTCTAAGGTACACGCAGCATTACACCACAAAGTAGCCTTCATTTCTATTCCTGAGTAATGTATTCAAGGTCAGGTTTAGCCCGTGCATAGTCAGACGTCAACGGGTACGACACCGCTGCATGAATCGGCTACGTATTCAAAGTGCTTCCCACGACAACTATCGCAGGCAAGAATCACCGTAAACACCGTGTATTCTTCACTTTATCAAACCAAGTCTTGGCGTAGGCCGCATAGACTCGACACGTCCCGCACGAAGCCATATGTCTCATCCCTTCAAGACACTTCATCCTATCAGGCCAATCCACCCAAGACTAGATCTCAACGCACCATCTGCTTTGGCAATGTTTGGTTGTTTGAGAACATGTACATATTGAATTAGCGTAATTATCTTGCCAAGTGCGTAGGATTCTGACAAGTGTTTGGACCAGTGCTGTGTTGCTGCACGTCAGCAAATATGAGTGAGTCTGAAAAATGTATTAGCATGTGTGACTGTCAAAGAGTCAAGGAAAAAAGAAGCTGCCCATGGTTAAGAAGTTTACTACTTGTCTTAGCTTATCTCAGATCCTGCTTGTGTGTACATATGTTCATGTCCCGCTAGCTGCGATAGGCGCTATAGCTTCGGTTATTACCCACAGGCTACAATCCAAAATTCCAAGTATCTGGATCAGTATGAATGCGGACTTCTGGTTTTATGGGGCCGCTGCAGCTGAAGCCTCGCTCGGGGAATGATAAAGTTCCACAAATCCTTGTGGCCTAGGCCATGGCATGATCTTGCATGGCCTCCATCTTCTCAACTATCCGTATCAGAACTCTTGTTGGTTCAGTTGACATACAATCCCTTCATATCCCTCTGGTCCTCCACCATGGTTATGATTGTGGCGAAGGCCTCCATCTCCAAGTGTCCGTATCAGAATTCCTTTTGGTTTGATATACAATCCCTTGATATCCCTCTGGTCCTGTACTATGGTTATAATGGTGGCAAAGACGGGAACTCTGAGCTATGTAGCAGCAGCACTTGCGTTGACACGGGAAGACAGGCATACGCACCATTTTCCACATGAGCAACCCATGTGTTTGTGGAAAAAAATGCATGTGTTTCTAAACAAGGCCAGGTGTTTTAAACAACGGACGACATAACATTATTATGTTTCCCATAAGCAAAAACACCGAACATACCAGTGTTTTTTTCGCTTGCTTGGTCTAAACAAAGTCTTGGTCTAAACCACACAAGCCGACACATGGAGAAAGTCCTGCGTATCAGAGCGTCAGTCTGCAAAATTTGCAGCAAGGCGAAGTTTGTAAACTTGTTGCTTGGAGTCAGTGGTGTCAGTACGGGAGGGGGGGAGGGGGGGTAGCGGGGGGAGGGAGGGGGAGGGGTCTCCCAACATCAACACTCCCCCCCCCTCCTACATAATGTAATGAATACGAACAATCAGACAACGAGCACGTATCAGGCGAGAGTTAACAATCCAGCTTCATTTACAAAGTATAGGAAAACGAGGAAAACGAGGCACGTGACAATGCACAAATCCAACAAACCCAAAACGCTGAAAGCACAGTATACCGAAACGCAAACCCGGTGTTTATAAACAGACCCCGTGGTGTGTAACAACTCAGACTTGATGCTGTAGTTGGAAACGAAAACAACATGCACGGACATGCACCGAACGAGCGACCAACTGACAAAGAAGCCCACACAACACCACTCGAAACATACAAAACCACTCAACATGGTGGGTTTCAAAAATGCAGGCCCCACAGCCTCCTCTTCTGTATATATATATATATACATGTTATGAGAAACTTATAGTAGTTTATTGTTGTGTGTTTATTGTACGTACTAGTATCCATTTATTGACTGTGTTACCGTTATTGGCCGCTGGGCCTTTGCTGGCCCAGGGTGTGAGGGTTCAGCATTTCGGGTTTGCTGTTTGGGGTTGGGGTTGTTCTGCTTTTGCGTATGGCAGTTCTGTCGGCAAAGGAGGCTGGGTCCGCGATGCGTTCCTGCTGTCCGCTTTGGGGCCCCAAGGAGCCCCGGTTCAGGAATCGTTCGAGGCATTTTCGAAATCCCAACAACACTATGACTCCGACTGACTGCACCACCCTCGTGTCCAGGCAGCGTCATCGAGCGGGCGCCACTGAAGCTGAAAAGAGGGCCGCCCCGCAGCTTTCAAGCCGTGATTTTTGTGCTCTCCGAGGCTTTGGGGAAACTGGGTGCTGGCCATCTTCTCAGCCAAAGGGATGGCTATGGCTCACTCATGTCTAGGGTCACAGTGTGTCGCAGTCAGAGGTCACGTTGGCCTGGTACGCCTGCGCGGTCTTTACCGCCTGCGGCCCAGGATCAACCCAGTCAGGTTTTGGTAAGCGACGCGTCGCATTTCAGGCTGCAGCCATGAAGCGTTCGGCCCATCGAGACATGCTGCCCCTCGCCTTAACAGAGTCCTTCAACTTCAGCAAGTCGAAGAGCCGAGCTTCGGGATAGGTCCGTCTTCGCAAACTTGGTGATAGGCTCGGTCTTGCATCTTTGTCTCAGATTTTACTGGGAGGATCTTAGCAGTAAGCTAGCGCGCAGGTTGGCCACTCGTGACGCCTTTTGCATTGTGCTGCGGAGAGTCTCCAGGCAGGTGTTGGGATATTTGCCATGAGCTCCAGTCGACTAGATGACAGGCAGACGGTTAGGCGAGCACTGGCGGAGGGTCCTGATCATCGCCATCTTGGCTGGGCAAAGGACCCAGATGCCGCTAAAGGTGCCTGAAACGATCTAGGAGACACGGTTCGGTTCGCCGTTCTAGGCTGGAAAAGAATTTGACGAACTCTTCACTCTCGCACATCGGCGGTGCCCTCAAGACTGTATCCTGGCAGAATAGGTTAATCTGCGTGGAAAGCCCGCTGCACGCTTTGACGGCTTTGTCCACCTGAACCGCGGGAGGCACTGCACGGCCTGAACGTCGTGTTCACCCTCGTGGTTCCCGACTGAGCTTTGGTTCATTTCTGTTTTGTGTTCCATCTCTGTTTTGGAGGTTGTCTCCAGTTGTTCTTTTTTTTCGAAAACCGTCGTGTGGGTTCGGAGAATAAGTACAGTACAAGCCCCGCAGCATCGTCATGGCCTTGCGGTCCGGACCTTGAACACCGGCGTGCACCCAATGCACCCACATCGAAGTCGGTGCCGGCATGGCCCCGGAAGGGCGGTGGTCTCTATCTCAGACCAAATATGCATTGACAGATGATCTCCAAGTCTCTTGCCAGCTCTTGAAGCAAAAGCTATGCAGGGTTGTCACAGGTCACGTCTAACCGCAAGGAGTCAAACAGCTCCTCCATGCCCACGGGCGGGGCATTCAAACGGCCAGGTATCTGCTTTTGCAGGAGCAGACGACCGAGCGAAGTTCTGCATCCTCGGCTGCCAGTGTCGCTTTCTCAGATGCTGTCCTTGCTTATGCTAATTCGAAGCGATCCATTGGCCCAGGGCGTGGAAACGTTATGCTTTCCCTTAGCATATGCCTGGTGGCCACTTGGCCGCACATGTACTGCAAGGCATCACGAACAGCACTGCCGTAGGGAGTCCGCGCTATTTTCACAGAGCCCCTGGCTGCCCGTGGCCCTGCGGCTTACAGCATCGAGGAATTTCCATAGTATAGGGGCACACAACGCAGTAGAGTGGGTGCAACCTCCCAACACGCATTCCCGAGATTCGGAGAAGCTGCGCTTTGCGGCAAAAAACCGTGTCATGCCATGCAGACTTTGTCAGTGCGCGAAATCAAAGTGCGCGGCCATGCTCTCAGATGCGGTGCCGGTGTCGCTCCTAGACTCCACGCATCTCCACGCGAAGCACTGTGAGGCGAGCTCCGCTGGGAGAACAAGCAGGACACGTGGTATCCTAAGGCCTCGGCCTGTCGACTGTCGACGTGGAGCTGCCGTTGCCATGGACGCTTAGATATGCGCATCAGGGATTCACGGGCCGCTGGCTTTGTGTGGCGGCTGGTGGAGACTGTTTGATCGACTATGCGAATGGCTTCAAGCTCAGAAATCCGATGGAAGAAGGGCAGAGGTTTCCCACTGCGCATCCTGCCACAGGCGCCTGCGATGCCGAAAGGGAGCTGCCTTTGCAGCTCGGGCAACAAGCTTGTAAGCCACGTTCGGGTTCAGGCAAAGCTGTCAGCAAGCCGCCAAACGAAAGCTGCCTCAGGAGCAGTCTTTGCTCCCTGGCGATGGCCATGCAACAGTTCATTGAGACGACCGGTCAGGAAACCATGGGCGTGCAGACCCACTCTGTGGCTTGGGTCAATGCTTTGAGACAATTTTGCCACGTGGGGTCTTGGAGCTATGTGTGTTGCCTTTGCAGGTGTCTTTCAGCACTTTCTTGCTTTGTGCATGCACGGGCCCGACCTTCTCAGTGGTGGCCGTGGTGGCCCTGCCCGAGGACCCCTTCTCAAATTTCCTCTGTCCACAGGTATGCTTTACTAGATACTGCAATCAAGATACATAAGGCCTTTGCTCTGGGAGCCCTTTTTTGAGGAAGTCCCGGCCGAGCTTTCCACGGCAGAGCTGCGCTTCAAAGCGACGGAGATCCATGCGGCGCTCCGCTCCAAGGCCGTGCCTCGGCCTTTCGACAAGCGGACGTATAATGGTGCTCTGTCTTTTTTGTTTTGTGAAGAGGGGCCGAGGAGAGGGGCATGTGCTGTGGTGTGGGGATGGCCCTTCTTGAGATGAGGAGCTCAAAGAGCAACTGGAACGACTGGCCGGGGCCACGGCACAGGAGCGCGAAGAGAAGGCCCGGCGCTGCACCGCAGAGCTGCGCCGCCTAGGGTTTCGTGTTTACACCGGGGGCGCTGGGCCCTGTGTCTGATCTCTGCAGGCCGGGAACTACACGCTCTCCTCTTGCTTGGATGCGGGCAAGGAAGTGGACACGTCGCTCCCACCAGAAGCTGCAAGTGGGGGACCCGGGTCACGGGAGATTCGTGACCAGAGCATGCGAAGAGCGGGGCCTGTTTCAAGTGGATACGTAAGGGTTCAAGACGGGCTTTCCACGGGTACTGAGTACGGCTCGTCCATAGCCAGAGCCAGCGAGGAAGTTTGTACTGCGATGCGAAAGCACGGTTAGGACGAGACAAGACTCCCTCTAGGCCAGAGAAGTCGCAAACAAAACAAAAGCTTCCTGGGGTCCGCAGAGTCTTCTTTCAGGTGCGGCCCGGGAGATCTTCGCGAGGGCCCTGGGCCAGCGCGCCGCGGAGCCGCTTGCGGCCTTCCTCGCAGAGCTGCCTGAGAACGAAAGGTGAGAGGGGGTTTTAAGGGGGAAATTGAAGGGTGGGGAGTGGGAGGGGCTTTGCTGCGAAGGCAGGAAGTCAAGAAGCTTTGCCTCTTTGACGCCCGCCTGGAGATCCTCTGCATCCTTGGAGATGAGGGGCCCAAGCCCGACGAGGTGAAAGAAGAGAAGCAAGCAACAGAAGAAGCAGCTCTCCTTTTGAAGGCCGGAGAGGCAGTCTCAGAGAGCCAGGAGAGGGTGACCTCTGTCTGGGCTTGGGCTTCGGAAAGTGCCGAGATTGCCGTGCTTTGCCCCCAAGCCTGGCCACTCTTCTTGGGGGCCTTGTTGACAAAACGCCTCCCTGGCCCTTCCAGCGATGCCACAGGCAGGGGAATCATGCAAGAGTCTACAGCGCAGAAACGTCCGCGAGAGCCTGAGATTTCTCCCAGGGCTGGTCACTCGCATCTCCGCTGAGCACCTCAAGCACGTGCCCGGCCTCCAGGGCAGCTTGGCGACAGTGTCGGCTAGTGGTTGCGAAGGTGGAGTTGGTGACTTGGGTGGGTTCTTGTACCTTTCGCGCAGCAAGGTCGTCTGGAAGCAATGGCAACACGATTCCAGGATCCTCTTGGCTTCAACCCGCCGGCCAAGTCCCCTGTCCTAATTAAGAGTTGTGCGGTCTACTCAGGACAAAAAAATATAGTTGGGTTCATTTCGGGATGGTTTAGGGGATGGGACGTGCAGAGTCAAGGGGTTTAGAAATTTAGGGTTCAGGTTTTCAGCTTGGGGAGAGGAGGCGGAAATTGCGGGCGGCCTGTTGCAAAAGGCCGGAGGGTGTGCTTCATTAGCTTAACTCTTAGGAGACTGTGTATTTGCTGAAATTACTATGTAATTGCTATGATGTCCGCTTTTTTACTGAGACTTCTACCCAGGCCGGTGAGTTGAGACTTGAGGCAGAGGCGCCTTTCAATGGACTTGGCCGCCTCTTTCTCTCACGTTTCAGACACCGTAAACTGCTGCGCTAAGATGCGTCGCAGCTTCGGAATCCAACGCTCCAGAAGCTTCATTATTTCAAGCAGTGGCCCCCCCTTGACCTTCAAGGGCTCAAGGGGTCGTTTTCGGCACGCGAGTGCTTAACTTCTTGCTGATGCCGGGCCGCGCGGGAAAAAAGGAGGGTGGCAGCCATCAGGAGCCTGCTGATCTTAGACTTTAGACTTCAAACTGCATTGAAAATATCTGACCCCAGAAACCCCAAGTGGACGAGCCAGGCAGCCGGTAGCATCGTGATGGCCGTGTTCCAGGGCGCAGAGGAGGTGAAGCTGACCGTGGTAACTCTTTGCTATCCTTTGGACACACGTCATTATCCTTCTCGCCAACTGGCAGTGTTGCCTCAAATGTCATGCTTTTTTAGCCGATCCTCTTAATTAGTGCAAACATGTTACTCAACGTCAAGCCCTTGCCCGCTCCTGCACCGCGAGCTCGAAGGACATGAGGAATGCAACGGGGAAATCACAAGGGTCTCGGAGGCGAAGGCTTGCAGAGAAAACCGTGAACTCTAGACTCTAACCCTATGGGCCAGATGGCGACCCCCTTCGAGCCTGGAGAGGCCTCACCATCGTCCGAGGCGCGAGAGTCCAAGGCCTCGCCCACAAGCTCCCCAAGAATTTTGAGTCAGCCAAGCCTACATGCGGCTCTGCTTTTAGATCCCCTACGACCCCATCGGGCAGACCGGAGAATTTCCGGGTCACTTGTTGCGCCATGGGGCGGCCTTCACGAGCGGCGCCAGCGCAGGTTGCAGCACCTCCGCCCTGAGCCGATGTTCTGCAGGCGGCGAGCTTCGGAATGTGCAACTGTGCTTGGACATGGAGCATTTCGTGTTTTGTGGCAGATGCTGCGAAGCAGCCGCGGCCCCGAAAGGGATTTAATCGTTTGAAGAGTCTGAGGCTCGAGCGTCTGAGGTGGAGACTCGACCGCCACCGGAGGTCGTCGCGCATCAGACGCTCATCTCCGCCGCGGCCTTTGCCTGTTGTCCTTCACAGGGCGTGAGTATAGCTAATTACAGCCTGATTTATGCCGACTAGTGCGTTTATTGCTCTGCTGCACCTTGGCAGGAGGATCGGGAGGATCTTCAGCTGCCTCAAGCGATTCTCAAGCAGGGCCTCTCCCCTGTCCAGGTGCGAACTGACCCTAGACTAAAGCCTGCCGAGACGAGCCCCCAAGACCCCACATCCAGAAAACTCCAAGCAAATAGCACCTGTCAGAAGGTGGGAGCCGAGCCCCCAACAAAGTAATCATCGGATCTGAATGGATTGTTCTGTGGGTTTATACGCGCATCGAGTATCCAGAGAATTTCCCCAAGAGCATCTGTGGTTGTATCCAACTTGTGACATTATCTGTTCATGACTGTTGTGTTGTTGTCTGTTTTCAATGTAGTCAGGAATACTGGATATGGGGTCAATACAGGAGCCTAATGCCAGCTCAGAAGCCTTGTTTGCTATGCTTTGTTCCGTAATTTGGTATGAATATTTCCATATCATCGCGACCATTCCATAAGACACGAACTATAGCAGTGCTTAATTTCCGTATGGTTTTTCATTGTTCTTGCTGGTCAGTATGTGATTTACAACTTCCTCGTAGGTTTGGGAATGGGTTGAAGTTCACAAAATAGAAGCTGTGTGGTTCCTTGTTCTGTTTGTTGCACGTTCTCCAAATTATTGTACTTATACATGTGTTGATTGTCAACTGTTTTAATAATAGTATGTTCAAAGTTCGTCAGCTATAAGCATAAACGTGACGTTTGGATTTTTTGGATTTGCTTTGTTTGTAATTCATATTGAATTCGCAAATGGTTTTCATGGCACTCAGGTTTTGGTAACCTATCTGTGAACTTACGTTTGCGACACATGCTTGCTATTTTTAAAGAACTGTTTGCTTGTTAAGTAAATCTACGAATTCGGGTGGGTTCTTTTTGATCTTGGTTCTTCCTGGTTGAACATGTCTTGGCGAGTATGTACAGTATAAAGACACTGTGTCGTCAAATGGTTTTTCAACAGTATTGAGCTTTGGAAGAACTCGAATCCTCAATAAGGTCTGTCCATTCCTTCAACCAGTTTTGTCTCAGCCGCGAAACCAAAACGGTTCATCAAGCATTCCTTTGTTTCTGGTTGACCTATGTTGTTCTCCCGTGCTCTGTATGCCATTCAATCCAACGATGCGACCTTGAGACCTCATCTGGCTTGCCGAGTTGTGAGCGCATACAGGGGCAAATAACACGCTTGTCGCTTGGCATGCGCTCTATAGTCGCAGGTGCATGAAACTTCGCATTCTTAATGCTTGTCCAATGCGATTAAGCAAGCGGCAGGGACTGACGTGCTCAGACGACTCGCCCGGACATGTCCCAGTCGTGAGAGTCGGAACCCGAAGCCGTCGCAGGAGGAGCCGGGTCAGGAGACGCCGGAGAGTTGCAGCCCGGGCAAAGGCACGGAGAGCCGACGCAGAGCCTTTGGAGTCCTAATTATCTTAAAGTGGTTTAGGGTTCGGGCTAAGATTCAGAGTCGGTAGGGTCTTAAATAGAGCTTGCCAATAAGTTAGTGCTCATGTTAGACTTCAGCCCATTTGTATTTGCTTGCCATTGGTGTTTGAATTTGTGTGTTGCCTGTGTAGGTATTATCATGTTGCCACCAGATTCGCATGTGCTTCTTTGAATACTTAGTAGTGCCTCTTCACGGCACCACTGTGTTTGTCTGTGGTGCAATTGTCTGTGTGTGTGTGTGTGTGCTTGAAGTCCCTGCAGCCGAGCACCCTCCACCTCCCAAGTGGGCATTCAATGTAGTGTCGAACGTTAACCGACCTGGACCGCAGCCCTAACAACTGTCTGACAAAGGTTCATCTAACATGTGCTCGCACTACGCTGCAAATATGCATGCTAGCCACCATTATAGCTTCGACAGTTGGGCGGCTATGGCCCCAGACTGTTGCTATCTCATCACGTGCCAACGTATGCCCCACATGTCTGGAAACACGGGAATTCTAACTTCAAGCGCACGGGGAGGTCGCGGCGATTGGGCGACTGGCTTGCATGGAGTCGCTGAGGAGCTGCAAGAAGATTGGGATCGATCTGTCTGCCCGTTGAGGAGAGGTTCATGGTCCGATTGCACTACACCCCTGGCTCCAAGCTGGGCCTCATGCTGGACATCTCAGCCCGGAGCCCAGAGACGAACTTCGCCTTCGACTGTCAGTTGCAGATCCAAGCCCATCAGCCAACAAGCCGATCTGAAGAACATGTCCAGGCAACACATGAACTGCAGCGCGAGGTGGCCACACAACAAGAGTTGCTAACGGACATGTCATATTGTATGCTGAAAACGCACAGGCGAGTGTGATGTGTGTTTGTAGACAGGTGTGGTATGTATGGTAGGTAGGCAGTGTATGTAATGTATGTAATGTAT
>CAJNJA010055474.1:24203-54275 GCA_905231915.1 Symbiodinium necroappetens | reverse complement strand
CAGACCCAGACCCAGACCCAGACCCAGACCCAGACCCAGACCCAGACCCAGACCCAGACCCAGACCCAGACCCAGACACAGACACAGACACAGACACAGACACAGACACAGACACAGACACAGACACAGCACAGACACAGACACAGACACAGACACAGACACAGACACAGACACAGACACAGACACAGACACAGACACAGACAAACAGACACATAGACGGACGCAAACAAACAGACGCAGACAGACGCAGACAGACGCAGACAGACGCAGACAGACACAGACAGACAGACCGACAGAAACAGACAGAGAGACCGACAGACACAGACAGACAGACACAGACAGACAGACACAGACTGACAGACAGACAGACAGACAGACAGACAGACAGACAGACAGACAGACAGACAGACAGACAGACAGACAGACAGACAGACAGACAGACACAAACAGACAGACACAAACCGACGGACACAGACAGGTGGACGCAACAAAAAGACACAGACAGACAAACAAACAGACAGACAGAGAATCCAATGACACAGTGGCTGTCCATGCTTGTTGATCTCACAGCCAAAAAAAGGCCGCTGCTTGCCAAAAGCAAACACGGAGACAGACGCATAGACACATAGGAGACACACATCGACACCTGCACTCAGAGGGTGGCACCGGAGCTCGTGCTACCAAGATCCCGACGCGCTTCCTGTTGAAAGTGTCTTGCGTGCCTGTCTCACTGAAATTTCGGCACTCAAATCCTGATGCGCTTCCTCTTGCAAGCCTCTTTTTGGGGACATGCTCCCGGTACTAAAACTTCGGAAACTTTATTACCGCGAGCATGTCGCAAACATTTCGGAAATTTTATTACCGGGAGCTTGTCCCCTGAAGCTACCAAAATTCCGAAATTTTAATACCGCGAGATTTCCTAAAGCTCAACATTTCGGAAATGTTAGTACAGGGAAAGAAGTGCTCCCGGTACTAAAATTTCCGGAATTTTGGAACCGCGAGACAGGCACGCAAGAGGCTTTCAAAAGGAAGCGCGCCAAAGGACGAGGTTACAGGGTTAGGGGCGCGCACCAAAAAAGGGAGGCGACCGAACAGCATGACACCGTTTTAATAGAGAATATAAATGAAAAACACGAATTATATATTGAAGACAAATTGTTGTTGAAATTATATATGTATTAGTTCTCTTTGTATGTAAGATTAAGAAAACGAAACCTCTATAACTATATTATTGATATAAGGTTTCTTGAATTTATGAAAGTATAGAATATATAGTATAAGATGTTGTTGTCTATTGTTCATTTATTTGTCGGTTACTCGTTCGTAATATTAGAGATCTCTCAAATTATGAGTCCTGATTTCTCAAGCTCCATGTTGTGAAATAACACAATCGAAGAATCATTTCTTTGAGAAATTCTCTGCTTGATCTAATGCTCTAATGGGGGCACCTGTTGGCTTGGGCCAGCAGTCGCAGCCGAAAGACTCTCATCCACATCCTCGGTGCGAGATGGGGAGACATGAAGATGCCCTATACGGAAAGAAAAGCCACTCTCCCGCTCCAGGTGCAATCATACCAATGCATCAAACTTGACAAGCACGCATCGAGCAAGCCTGCTTTCTCCTGTGTGACCTGGAACAAAGTGGCAGGTCTCACAACATTCTACAACAGCTAGATATAGTTTGATCCCTGACTTTTGTTGTGTTTGCAGGCATAGGACGGATGACGAAACAATTTTCCTGCAGCCACAGATGGACAGATATCCCATATGGTAACTGATTGGTCAGTGAATTGAAGATTCTGGCTTCGACGTCCGTTTGAAGTTTGTTCTATACCTGTGGAGCACATTCATTCATGCAGTTGCGAAACCACCTTCAGGCGGTAAGCGATTGGTTTGCAACAACTGCAGTGCTTCATCTACTGGACCTCGGATATGCAAACCCTAACCCATCTCCTGGTTATGTCCACTGCATGTGGCAACCGTCACCGTGCAACCCGCAATCAGACTGCAGGCGCGCAGCTGGATGGAACATGGCGTTGCCCCTCACGTCGAACGTTGCAAGGGTCTCATCCGGAACTGCCTTCAGACTTGAGACTGAAACTCGGTTACAAATTCATCCTTGTTTCTGAATGACTCGCGATTTCAGGATCAGGAAGGATCCGTCCGGAAGTTGTGCCACGCAGTGTTTTTTGCGACATGCATCGGCTCTCAGTGGTTGTCAATGGCTATGACCCCCCCGAAACCCTAAGCTCAGAGTAGAAGTTGGCGCCGAACAGCAAACTTCTGGTCTTCTCAACGGGACAAAACTGAAGATCCTCTCAACAGAATCCTACAGTAATGGTCCTTCTTGACCTTCTGCCTGGCTTCAGCTTCGACCACTGCCCTCCGAACCAAAGTTATCGGAGAACTTGACTCCGCAGCTTTCTCTTCGCTGCTATGGTTTTTCGCCTTCATGGCCACTTACATGCTTGTATGCTTGGCAAAGTGACACGACGTGCACTACCACTGCGCTCTGGCACTTGTGAAGACGACTGTCAGAAAACCAATGATACTGCCATCCTTTATCATCTCTCCATGTCTTAAACTTCCTTACAAGCATTCATTCTCATCGTCTCAACCTAAACCCCCTGTCCCCATCCTAAACCCTACACCTCAGCGCCCCCAACCCCAAATCCTAAACCCCAAAGCCCACAGCACAGAGCCCTGCCCATGCCAGCTCCAGAAGGCACCTCACGGCTACTTGACTGTCGCTCCAGGCCTCGGACTTTGGCTTTGTTGGGGATGATCGGAATATCATCTGCACCGGTCATGAGATCGTGGCTATAAGGGGATACCACTATCATCTTACCAAGAATGATAGGCTAAGAGTTCCGAAAATGAGGGGTCCCAAGACCCCAAAGTCGCATCCGCGTGTTAAGGATCAAGCTCCGTGGAGAGAGCGCTGTTTAGACAGTGGGACGTAAGGGCTCCGTCGCCAGTATATTGAACCCGGTGAAAGGTTACTGGCCCCGCTGTGACATGCTTCGGGCCACAATCAAAACCCCCTCACGCTGTCTTCGTATACAAGATACTGCGTGGCCTGAATATGAGACTGAATACATGCAGAACTAGAGCATAAATAAATGAAGATCTATCTATCTATCTATCTATCTATCTATCTATATATATATATAGATAGATATGTATACACTCTTTAAGAAGGAGGCAAGGACATGATCAGGGCATCATGGGAATCAAGCGCAGAAGACCGATCCGACCAAACACACTGAGGGCCCATGCCGGCAAGGCGCAAGGCGAGCCTCAGGGAGAGCCAAAGGTGACTTATATACTTCTGTAGGTTTAGGGTTACGGGTGAAGGGCTGAGGTAGACTTGTTATAACAAGGAGTCATCCTTAGTAGCGGTAGTGGTAACTATAACTATTCAACTACTCACTCTATCTTGAAGGAGGCCCACAGCCTGGGCCCTTAGGAGCTCCGGGAAGAGCCTGAAGCAGATGGTCTCAGTCTCAGTCAGCGGGAAGATGGGGGCCTGGCTCTGTCACTTCGCCCCTCAAGCCATCGATGCGGCCTTCGAGTGAGATCCACAAGAAACAGGATGCTGCATCGATCTGGTCCGTCGATGTCTGTCGAATGTCCGGCTCTGTGTTTTTGTGACGAGGTTGCAGGACGCCGTTGCTTCGGGAATGACGCGGCCTAGGCGCCAGGTAGTCTAGGGCAAAGAGGGTTTGGTTCGAACTCGAATAGCAGGTACCGACGGCCACACCCCTAGCAAGCCTTACCGCTCTCAGTCTTCTCCAACATCTTGAAGGTTCTGGGACGGGATGAAGAAGCAAGTCGATCAGGCTCTGGCTATTCAGCCGTGCGGGGTGTTGGGGTTACGGTTAAGGCGCCAAAGCCCAAACACGAGGTTGAAGCCCAGCTAAACAGCGTCACAGGTATACGGCATGCATCGCCGAGGGTCCCACTCTCGCAGTTCTGGACCTCAACACTACCCAAAGACCACTAGAAGGGCTTGGGGATGCTTGGGGCGCAGCATTTGGTGGTCTCAGATTACATGGTGGAAACAGTCACGCAATACCGTGTTAGCGAGGCAGACAGTGGCAAGAACGAACGTACCACCGTGCCGCTGAATAAGACTCGGACTGCAACTCTCTGATCACACTACTCACGGAAATCAAAGCACCGGGTCTCTTCTGCCGGAAGCCATGCTCGCAGTTTAAGGCCAGCTGCGCCGGCGACAGCCGCGCTGGCCATGCTCTGAATGGCGCCTTCTCACACACACACACACTCACACGGTAAGAGCTTTCGAGGTCGAAGAGCAGGAGCATTTCGCTATATATAGTCAGTCGCATTCTACCGGGTCCAGCAAGCATCCAGTGACTCAAATGTTCCCAAAAATCGTGAACACCAGCGGACTCTTGGCCGTCACGGGTCCTACATCGGCAGGTGAGGCTGAACTAGACATGGCAGCACTTGCCTGAGCCAGTGTTCGAAGTCAAGCGCACAGCCTGCAAAGCTTTGGAGACTCCAAGAACCCTTCAGAGCACCCTGTTAACTCGCACTTGGAACAAATGGACTGGAACGAGTATGTGTTTCAAGCGGCTCCTAGAGCCCGAAATGCAGCAAACCTCGATAGCTCTTACAATACATGAAGGGTTCCAGGTAGATGAGGACATGGCTCCGGGAGGAGCCGCATCGCCGACGATCTCCGCAAGCTCAGCAACGGCATCCCACACCTTGTTCACGTGTCTTCACAACAAGCGTTTAGCAGCTGGCATCTGAGGAGCTAAGTCATTGTAGCAGAACCTTAAGGTTTGTCACCTGCCGCACAGGACTGCAACATGATCTGCAGGAACGACTGCGCTTTACCCGACCAAAGCCCAAGGCTATCAAGGAACATTGCATACACCCTACGACTCCATATTGCGTATCAAAACAGCCATTGTCACTATTACCAGTTACTAGTCGTTTGGCGTCGCTCGCACTGTGTCAGGATCGATATGGCCGTTCCCAATGAAGCTAATGCGACTATCTCCACCCCAAAGAACAACGATAATACTGTACTAGTACGTACTTACGGGTACGACAGCATCCCTCTTGGCAAAACAGCCGCTGCTCTTCCCTCCGACAGAATGACACGGAAACCTCTCTCAACGCATGACGGGTGTGAAAGGGGCTCGGCGCTGCCCTCAATCAATTGGCAACTTGCTAAACCAAAGACCACGCGCGAAACTTGCACGAGACCACTGACGAGTCGTTGCTGTCACAGCTGGGGATCCGGCTGCGGCGATCTGGCGACAGGACTGAACCCCAAATCCTACCCTAAACAAACAGGTCAAGCAACGGGCTGCTATCAGTTAGCACTTTCCAAGCGGGCGGAAGTGGCGGCAAACACAGTTCAGCCACTCCAGCGCTGTCCCATATCCCAAACTCAAACCCTAAACCCAAACCCAAACCCCAAAACCCTCTAAGACCGCAGACCCTAGAATACCCAAAAAGGAACCCTGACAGGAACGCAGAAAGACCGGAACCCCAGGTTGCAGCTCTGAACCCCCTACTCTCCTAGCCCGTCGCCTCCGCGCGCAACTCGAGACCTGGGATGTCAGGGCTTCGAGTCCTCGATGGAGGGGGTTGCAAAAAAAGGCTTAGGTTTCGGGTTTGGGGTTTGGGGTTTAGGGTTTAGGGTTTAGGGGCCTTATAGTAACCCTTATCGACGTAATCCTTCTAGCATCCCTTGTAGCAACCCTTCTAGTCCGGCAGAAAGGATGGGATTTAAAGGCAGGGATGCTTTCGCCCTTTGAATAGGATGCACCCATGCGGCCCCCCTCAGGCCCTGAAGGCTCTGATCATCCCATCAGTGGCAGAGGCTCATTGTCTGAGCTCCAAGCCCGGGTTGTCGGCTTGACTTCGCGCAAACATGGCTGACCTAAGAAGGATCTCGCAGATTCGCAATTGACTCGGGTATCCTAGAAGAACTGCTCTCAAGATCATCCTCATAGACTCACAAAGAATTCCTCTTCAGCATCCTGGAGAGCCTAAAACAGCCACCCGGTCTGCAAGCTCGTGGCGAAGAGCTGCAGACGGCGGCCTCAGCTCACCAGGGGACGCGTCGCAAGGCCTACGGGTCTCGGAATGCTCTTGAGTCCAAGGCTGCTGCTGCATCCTGCGCAGTGCTGGACCTCAAGAGACTTTTGCACAGCTCTACAGCCCAGCAGTATGCTCAATCTGCTTCACGGGGTAGGCTTCGAGGTGGAGCGAATTCAGAGTGTCACCAGCGTCATCTGCAAGCTACCCAATAATCAATGGTTGCCACGGTTCCATCCTGCAGGGATTCAGGTCCCTGCGTCGTAGGTGGCCCTCCCTGTGAGTGTCGCCTTTCGGAACGCCTAGACCTTTCGTTCGCACATTGACGACGGTTGAGACCTGAGAGAGAATCCGGGCGTTCATTCCAGACTTGGCCTCAGAAGCCCGGATCCGAACCCCAAGTTGCTTTGTGCAGGTGTAGCGGCCCTTTCACTCCACCACGACCACCCTGCTTGAGGCGTACACATGGCATACACATACACCCCTGCACATGTTTCGGGTTTGGGGTTGCAGCGCCTTGGCCAGTGCAGTCAGACGTGCGGCCTCAGCATGTGTTTGCAGCCCTCGCGTAGTGAACAGAACTGTACAGGCGATCTCGTTGGCGGCTTTGGCCAACTTGCAACGTCGAGGGGTTGTCGACTAACGAAATCCGAAACCAACAGCTCTAGCTTTCTGTACTTCTGTCGGTCAGCTTTGAGCAGCCAAAGACCGGAGACGAAACAAATCGTACCGGAGCGGGAAACCCGAAATGCCGAAACTCGCCGTTGTTCAGGTGAACTCTCCGCTGGTTCCATCGCCGCTGTCGCTGATGCTACAGATCTCGCCAGCCTGCAGCAACACTCGTGCCCTCATTCAAACTACTGCTGCAATGTCCCGGGCATGAACTGACCAAGCTGAGGCTGTCAGAAATAAGCCGCCCCGCCCATGATAGCAACGCGACCACGCTGGCAAAGTCCGAACCCCGAGCCTTCCTTTAAGCTGATCTCCGAGCCCCGGCCCCTTAGCACTGTAGCACCGCCAGGTAGCGCATTTCAAGGGCTGTCCATCGAGGAGCACGAGACCCTTACTTGTCGACAGCCGTGCGGAGGCACGCTGCCAGGGGTTGTCCTGCAGCCGGGGGGCCGGAGCAAGCACAGACCGGGTGCTGGTTCCCACATTCCGGCGATGAGATTCAAGAGTCAAGCCCGAAAAACAAGGCATGAACACCCGGAGGTCGAGGAGGTAAGGAGACCCTTAAGTAGGGCCAAGTTCTTCGAGTGGTCTAAACGGCTTTGGGATTCAGGCTCTCAGGCTCCCTTCATCTGCGCTCTCGAAGGCGAAACGACATATCCAAAGCGCACGGACCCACGGACCCGACCCGAACATCGAGACCTTCATAATTAGAATAGGGTTTGGGGGGACAGTATACTATAATTGTTGTAAGGAACTTCCAAGATTAGAGACGTTGTGGTTGGCGCTCTTTTTGAAGTGCATGTCCCGTCTCAAACCCCCCTGGCAGGAAGCGCCCACGGGCTGTCCGGCAGCGTCAGATCAATAGGTGCCCATGTTTTCTCTGTGCCAAGCACCTGCAGACTTCTGCGCTCTGTGCATTCGGAGAGGCCTTGTCTTTAGGGTTCGAGTAGCTCTTGGGGTCACTTGGCTAGGCAGTCGCTCCGCTACATCCGCCACATGAACATTCGTGAAACACTTGAGCCACACTTGGGTGGACATCAAAACCTATGAGCAGGTCCAGGCTCACCCTGCAACTGACCTACCTGTGCAGAGCCCTCGAAAACGCGGATACACCACGAGTATCGGCCTCCCCGAGCTCTGCATTCTGAGGCGGCTCCGCCAGGGCCCGGCGACCGTCTGCGAAACGGGCGGCTAGAAGCCCCGCCTGCCCGTGGTTTCGTGCTCTTTCAAGAAATCTGTATGCATCCGAACTCAACGGGTTGGCATGTTTGCAGATAAATTATGTAAAAAAGCCTTAATTTCAGTCGTGCCATCTTGCTGCAGCCCGGAGGACTGAAAACATCAGAAGCTTCGCGCGCAGCTGCTTGACACATCAACTGCGGCACAAAACAAAAACAAAAGAACAAGTATATTTAAAAAAATCCCGGTGCGGGCCCTACAGTGTCCTCCTGCCTGCGAGGGAAGACCCCAGAGCCTGGCACAGAGATGCACGGCTTTCGGGTTTGGGAGCTTAGGGGTTAGGCGTTGCAGCCTGAATCATGGCAGACCCACTCCCTTACAAACTCTGCCCAACCTATATTATGGTTCAGATTTAAGCCTTAAAGTACCTATATAGGCATCCCATTCAGATCTAAGTTAAGTATATACTACATGTCTACCTCTTCTGCAAGTTTCGCAATCTCATTGAGCTATGCCGGCCAGGGAGCTCGCGGGACAAGAGATTGCAAATCACGAAAACGCGCTGCCCAGCAGAAACTGGCAGCCTGAGTGCACCAATTTGCACACCAACAACAGCTTGAAGAAGCCAATATGCAGGCCCTCGATGAATGCATGCCAAAAGCAGGCATAGGCTGGGGCCAACAGAGGTCAGGTGTTGTCGAGGAGTCAAGATCTACAATTACGAGGAAAGAGTATGTACGAATATCAGTGTTGACAATTGTAATCGGAACGTGGTTTAAGGCTTTCCTGGGAGGCCTAGCCTAACATCATGTAAGCACCTGAAAGCCGAAGTGTAATTAGCTAGTGGGGCCCAAAGCTGGAACCACGACCTCCAAGCCCCAGCCCAAACCTGGCTCGGCCCCGGAAGTGCGTCATAGGTCCGCGACAGAAGGGATCACAAATTGACACAAGAACGGGACGGGAGAGGCGAATCGATGGTTCGGATCGAGTGGCCCCTGCACAAGCTGGCGCTGGCCGTATCGGCCCAGGCTGACCTCTGCTTTCAAAATCGGAGGACGTGACCCGGCTTGAATTGGGAGTGGCAGTTCGCTGGTTGCTCACGCGGCTAAACTCCTAGAGGGAAAGACAAGCGTCACACAGGCTCCTGGTTACAACTGCTGCTCCAAGGCTTTTCTTTCAGGCAAGACCTCCAACAAGCCTGCCGCATCCGGCCCTAGGAGCCCACCCTGACTGAAAGCCATGAGGCGCGACATCCGCTCAGGTGCCGGGAACCCGGAATTGGCCTTGGCTTCCGTCAGATGAGCGTTCTTGCAAGAAGGCCACCCCGCACTTCGTCCCAGGCACCAGGAAGCCTCCACTCGCCCTACGCGGATCTCCACGCCTGGATGCACAACGGTATGTTTAGCAGGCATGGTTGTGCAAAGCAATTGCTGCGAGGGCATGGTCCATAGATGTGCATAGGAAAACACACCAGGCGCGACCGCAGTAAACAGTCTCCACATACAGCATCGTAAACCTGTAAATCTGCAGAACCCTGCGCCGCAAAAACAGGAGCCAAGAAAATACAAAAAGCTGCTGCAAGGCCCAACCGGCCTGACAACTCGTCCGAGGATTCGATGCAGGTCTCCGGTTCCTGCGAGACAAGACCCGAGTTTGTGTGCTTTAAACAGTGGCAGTGTGCGCGCTTTGCTTGGTCAAACAGGCTTTTGCAAGACACTGTAACTGTAAGTAGTACCTTGCATCTCCCAGGCTTGCCGACTCCTTTGCAGTTCGACTGGCCGAAACAACCACCCGAAACGTGTTCATCCAACTCCCGCCCTAAATCCAAACAAATCTGCAGCATTCGGCTTCAAGGCACCTGGTCTAAGTCAACCTGGATCGAAAGGAGCTCCTGCAGAGAAGACCAAGAAGATGCAAAAGCGTTCAGGTCTTGTTGCAGGCAGCGGTGTACGAGCCACTGCATGCCGCGATGATTCCTGGATGGTGGCCAACATTACTATGCTTTTGTATGAGACTCCTCGCAAGAATCCGAAAAGCACAGCCACCAGCGAGGTCTCCGAATCTCCCGAGACGCATCAAGCCGGCCTGCTCCGAAGGCTCCATGGCTTTCAGCAGCTGCAGCAGGCAGTGAGCGTCCAGAGCTGCATAACGAAGCTGCTGTTCCGACAGCGGCCTAGTCAGGGAGGCCCTGAGGCCCCAAACCCTAAACTTTGAAACAGATTGCAGAGTTCGGAGGACAAGGCTTGACGCAGCTGTTCAATCGTGGGATGACTCTGTACACTGCAAGCAGCGCCTTTGAGCCCAGTTCGAGCATTGCTCTGTCTTGTCCAGCTGCTTCTGGAGAAGCTTGGCTACAAGCCTCAGTGCAGCGTGTTTCCCTCATGCAGGGTTCGGACAGTTTTGGACATAACATGACATAACCATTCACCCACCACGGTGTGATCCAGAAGCCAACAGCCT
Organism: Symbiodinium necroappetens; assembly: GCA_905231915.1. NCBI lineage: Eukaryota > Dinophyceae > Suessiales > Symbiodiniaceae > Symbiodinium > Symbiodinium necroappetens. The sequence goes on along the minus strand of CAJNJA010055474.1, from coordinate 43,881 downwards.
ACATCCGCATACCCTATATACGGCGGGTGCGCATACACGTTACAGGTTGCGATCGAGGAATCTCTGCTTTTCCCAATACTGACCTCAAATACCTTGTCTTCGACATCCTGGCGCAAGCCATGCCCCGTGAAGTCGTCATGCGCTTCTCCAGGTCAGCACGGGCAGATGTTTGAGCTTGTTGGAAACAGTGTGTGTGTGTGTGCCTTCCTAGCCTAGCCTAGCACGTGAGCAGAGCCGGTCGCAGAGCCATTCGGTGAACGAGAAGTTGTGCTCTTCAACCCGAGATCCCATAAAAACCTAAACCCTACATCCTAAACTTTGGCAATCAACGAAGAGCTCGAGAATTCAAAGCAAGCGACCCCTTGAGACCCACCGGCTCGCTTGGATGCTGTCGCGCCCACAGCAGGTCGAGGTCCACCTGCTTGCCAGGCGCCAAACGGGCTGCAGATGACTTTGGCATTTCTTCCGGCTCTGTCAACTACTACCGAGCTTGCTGAGAAGCGTGGTGCTCTGCCTCAGCATTCAGCACAAGTTTCGGGCTTCTGTCGGTTCTGGCGAAGCGATTTCAGCAACTGGGCTTCCTTAAGACTTGAACCCTCCCCACTCCAGTCGAATGCTCCACCTCTACATACCTCTACTCAACTCCCAAACCCCAAGTCCAGGTCCACCAGCGATCGCAGGGTCCCGGCGAAGCAGCCCAGACGCGGCCAGTCAGAGGTCCGGAAGGAAAAGCCAATCTGCCAAGTTGGACAGATTATGCAAACAGAAACCGATGAGTGATGCATGGGCAATAACAGCCGCAATCACTCATTCAGACTACAAGAAAGACTTGAAAGAGCTGAAAGAGTGTTGAGGGTAAAAGGCTTCAAATAGATTCAAACAGCCTGGCCAAGCAGCGGAATCGTAGCAGAGCGGCGGGGGGGGATATAACATCGAGGAAACTGTTGCCTCTGATGAACTTTCCATCTCAGGGCCAAGTCAGTCGGGCCTGATTTCATGTCCCGGACTGCCATTGAAGTCGAACTTTCGGTTACGTGTTTACACACGTCATGGCTCAAGATGGTTTACAAGTTGCCTTCTGCTAATATGCTTTCGATCTGTGTTTACAGCCCTGTACGTTGCTAAATGCTGACAACCTGTATACCTGGAACTTAAGGCTTCGAACGTGCAAACGTGAAGCGATCGGGATTACGGTTACAAGTGATATCGTAGCGCACGAATTGCTTGGCGTCTGAGGTACAAACTGGTGATGGATGGACCATTTATCAGGCCGCATCGTTGCCTCCCCCCATTCACCTCGTCTCCAATACGATAGTGACTCTCGAGCTCCCGTGAGGCCTCCTGCCACCTGAAGCTAGCTCTCAGAGGTAAGAAACTCTTTGGGATCTACCATCCTGCGGCCCAAGTCGTATGCAGACGTGGAAGTCAGAATGGTGGAGGCTGCGGTCACGTCTCGCATGACTTCTGTGAACATGGCCTTGCGGATGCTGGGGGAGAAGAGCACCGTGGGCAAGTGCCGACGTACAACCTCCTCGGCTGGTCTAGCTAGTGGAGGATGAGAATACTACTACTCAGTTACGACTCCGCATACTGAGGAAAGGAAGACCGACGGCCAATGGCCCAATGGCTCCATCGCTAGCTCCAGAAGCTGTCAAGCAGCCGGGTCGAGGGTTTGCAGATCCCAGATGTGAACTTCGTGCCATACAGCAAACTGCCTTGCAAGCGACTGGTCAAATCTTTCGCTTCTTGGCCTGACTACTCCTGCGTCAAGCTGCAGGATGGAGATTCCGAAGGTATTGGGTGGCCACTCCGCATCCAAGCCCACAACATCCGAGGAGTTGAGGATCTTGACCTCAGATCTCGAAAAGGAATCAGAAGAGAGCGTCGTTTTGGCTTCGATACTCTGGTCTGAAGTGCCAATCCCGGTCGTTCCTGCACTTTGTAAACCGCGCTGTAAGCAGAGCCGCAGAGTGTTTCAAGTCCTCGTCCTTCTGGAAGAGTCGCAGTGGAACGTCGAGCTGGAGCATGGGGATGTGGAACCTCTGCATAAGGGGATGAACCTACGGAGCTGCTGGGGCCCCGTGTTGGAACCTTGCAGACCAGGCTGGCCAGTGTAGTGGCCCAGGGCCATTGGAGTGCCTCAGCTGCAAAGGCGCCTTGATCTGAGCGGGACTCGGCGGAACTGTTGGCGCACGCCTGACTTACCCATGCCATGTACTAGTAACTTCACGTACGATGGCTGGTCCGTCCAGATGTGAGCTTCACGACCCAATGCTCTGCGATTCGCGACGCGATTCTTCGCTGTGTTGAACCTCGAAAACTGAGCTGCCCGAAAACGAGATTTGGGGGCCAGAGCCCTTGGTGATGATGGTTGGCGAAGCCCGCATAGTAGGTTGTAGCTGGGAAGAACAGCTGCAGTAGCCGCCGTCAAAGGAGTAGCCATGCAGCCAGCACCAGCTAGAGCAAGAAGTGCGCATGAGTACTGCGAGACAGTCAAAACGCCAATTCTCCGAAATATAGCAACAACACTAGAGATAGGGCCACCTGTGAGAACACTAGTAGCAGCAGGAGCAACGACGACCAAGAGACGAGGGTCCGTGCAATGCTTGACAGGTGCCATAGCGGGAGTACAATAGTCGCAACAGCTGTTGCCTGTAGCAGTACGACTGGCAGTGGTGACAATCGCGGCAAGAAAACATGCAATCACAACAACAGCAAAGAGGAAAAGCCGCACTCCTACTCCGACTGCTCCTACTAGCCCTACAAGTCCTACCACTAAACCCTAAACCCTAAACCCCAGGCCCTAAACCGTCTATGTTCCAGCACCCGGCTGCAGCGCTTTCGCAGCCCAGGCCCAGGCAGCGGGAGGCGCAGAGAGCACCGGATCTGAGGACAGGGCCTTGCAAAATGGCATCATCTTAGAACCGGGGATGAACCACATAGGCAGCGCCTAGGGTTTGAAGGTGCCTGGTTTGGGGAACATGGAATTCCAAAGTTAGCTCAACACCGCGGGATACTTAGCCAGTCATGGTGGGGTTATGCATGCACCAATTGGAACGCCCTTGATCTTGGATCTCGCAGCTGCCTGGTCCCACAGCAAAGCTGCTTGGCCGGTTCAAGTTCATGAAGTCTGGTTCGATGTGTCGACATAGCTCGTTTCGGTGCTTTTCGGTTGCCGGATATTGTGCGTTTCTGGGGAAAGCCGTGAAATCGCGGACTAAAGTTTGAAGCAAGTCGCTGGTTGGACTGCAACCTATTCTTGCAGTCTAGACATGATCCGAACCGTGGCTGATGGATTGAACAGGTTACAGGAAGATGATACCCGCACACAGAAGCTAACTGTCCCGTTACTTCTCGCGTATCATGGTCAGGGCAGATGCCCCACCTCGCCAAACTCAAGAACCTTAACCCATCTGTTGCCCTATCGGATTGGCACCTGCAGAGCAGCCTCCAGCGCCCGGCGGTCTGTGCGCACCTTTGTTGAGAGAAGGGCCGTGGAAACGTGCATGCGATCGACATCTAGAGAATCTAGAGGGAATCTCTCCGGGGTGTCGAAGGTCACAAGGGTCTGCAGTTTTGGGTTGTCGCCGGCAGTGGGAAAGTCTATAGACTTATGTACAACAGATATATGCCCGCAAGGGCCCCGAAGGCCTCAAACACCTACCGATTTCAGTTGGGAAGTGCATCTTCCGACATGAGCTCCGTGAGAGGCACGAGAATTCCCAGGGCCAGGAGAGCCTCGCTCTCGAAGGCACTGAGGGCGTTCGGACTAGCCTGCAAGCAAGCGAGCAGACCAGTTTGCAGACTTTCGGCATCCCTTTAGCCCCGGGGGCCTGCAGGTTTAAGCCAGAGAAAAGCATCACCGCCGAGTCGAAGGCCACTCGCGGCTGCTTGAGCCTGGGAACTTGGCCATCGCATGAGCCGTATATGGCATGGGCCAACTGCAGTGCCGAAGCGCCAGGCCAAAGCACACTTTAGAGCTGTGCGTTCCCTTCCTGGCAGGTCTGCGGTGGTCACCTGGAGGGTTTCGATCAAAGACAGCCGGAGGCCCTAGAAGCTCCAAAAGCCGCAAATACGACAAGCGCCGTGTCCAGTCTAAGGAGCCTATGCCACGCGTTCTCTGCGCCTGTACTGAAGACAACCGCTGGCCTTCCAGTGCCTGAGGCTGGACAGAACTTGCGGGAACGTGGTCCCCTTGACCCTGCAGCTCGTCAGGCAACTTATAACCTCGGCTTTCAGGCATGTCCGATGGAAGTAGGGTTTTGGACCTGTTGTAACTTGTCGAAGCAACAGCAAGAGCCTGTCGCTGAATCTTGCCGCCCCTGCAAAGCAACAGAACAGCCACAGCCGCAATATCCCAACAAGTCTTGAGGGTCGCAATGCTGCGCATGCTGCACTCGGCGGGTCTGGCTCCGTGCGTCTAGTGGAGCAACGTTGGCGCATCCGGGCCTGTCTCTTGGTTTGTATGACCGTTTGTTGCGGCAAGCAGCCTGTTCACGGCTCAGCTTGTCGGGAGAGGCCCAGGCATCGAAGTCGCCTCGGTCTCTCAGATCGATGGCAGCCTCGCCGCGCCACAAAATACCGCAAAGCTACCGGCATCTGCTCAGTCCCTCTAGGAGGGTCCTCGCTACAGGGGTGCCATGTGACATGAACCCGAAGTCTCTTCAGAAGCTCTGAGCCCTATAGTTCTGAGATTTTCAGGCCCCAAGAACCCCAAAAGCTACCCCATGGACCATACACATAAAGGCCCCAAAGGCCCTACACCGAAAGCCTCTGAAGAGTTTCGTCGTCCCAGGCTCAGGCGAGAGGGCTCCGCTTCAGCCGCCGCAGGGCCCGGGCCAGACCCCCCAGCCGCTCTCCTCGTGGGATCTTTCGGGTCTCTTAAGGGATTATAGGGGGCGTTTAAGGTCTTAGAAGGTTTGGATGTGTGTTAAGGTGCTGTTGGGGGGTGGGCTGTAAGGGTTTGGGAATAAGGTTCCGGGCTGGCCCGGAATGCTGCAAGTATATGTTGTGGCTTCAGGAAGCCTGTCAAGTCGAGGTGCCCGGCAGCTGCCACCATTCAGGGCTCTTTCTCTTCAGCCTCGCAGCTCGTCGGGAGGCTTTGCGGGGCGGGGGCCTTGTTTCCTTTGTTGTCCGGTCTAGGCTGTTCACGCAGGATCGCTCTACAAATTGGTAGTCTTCCACCTGCACTCTAGTCTGAAACGCGGCTGAATGCATCGTGGATGCTCTTCCTTCTTCTCAGCACTTTCTTCACTACCCAAGCAGAAAAGCATTCTGCTAAGACTTCGCCAAGTATCAAAGCGACCAACAACCGGAGCTGGGCGCCATACCTTACACGAGGTCTCTAAACCTGGTCTGTGATGGGTTGCAACGAGATTCTTGAAAAACTCCCGGGAGTTTTTTGAGCCAGCAGAGAGACCTGCAGAGCCTTTCTCCTCAGGAACCCGAAGCTCCGAGTCGACGCATGCACTTGCAGCATCCTATCTCAAAAGCCCCCCTGACTCACAGAGTAGTGCTGCGAGCCCCAAAGCCAGGCCCGGGGCAAGATTGGCCAAGGTGCTCCTGAGAGTCCTGCGCATCTTTCCCAATCCTGAGAATCAGGGAATGGATCTGGGTAGTTCTCTAAATTAGCGTCCCCACCCTTATGAAAAGGACCCTAAACAGGACCCTAATTTATAGAACTACCCATCTGGTCTTTGGGGGGACCCGGGACTTGGCTCCGGAAGGGAAGACGACAAGCTGAACCTAGGGTCCCATCCAGCAGCACGTCCGCCAGCTCCTTTGCCTCTGACTCCATGTCGGAGAGATCCAGCTGGAAGTGGTCCAAGAGAGCCAGCTCAACCTTTGGCCGGGACGGTTCGAGCCGAGGAGTTCTGAAGCTAAGTGCTCTTCGTTCGGTGTCATTGAGTCTCTGTGGGGTTTCATGTACGGCTTCGAAAGATGCGAACCCAGAAGACAGTCTCTGCGATCCGAGAAACGCCTTGGATGTCGTGATACCGGCGCGTCCGGCGAAAGAGCCGTCGCAGGTGAGTCAGAACAGCCTGGCGTCCTCCAGGGATGTGCTCGCAAGCCAGGCCGCCGCCTTCAAGTCAGAGTACAAAGATCACGTCCAGGTGTTTCTACTGCGTGGCTGGTGGTGCGTGTGCTTAGATTGCACGCGTCGGTTCCCTTTGCAGCCTGCGTTGACGTAGTCTACACTAAGCTTTTTCCGACTCCGACTCCGTTTTTTGTATTGCAAGCAATGATTGAAGGGCTCTTGCTGCACTTCAAGCTTTCCCTTTCCCTCAGGCTAGCAAAGCAAAGCAGATCCAAGGGGCATCGAGCCAGCACCACCAAGCATTTTTGGTTCGGATAGAGCGGGCGGCGCTGGAAGTTTCCAGGGTCTGGTCCGATACCTCAGCCGCTTTTCGCCTCTGAGCCTCCTCGACCCTCTGAGGTCAAGGCAAGCGGCACTCTGCGAAGGCCAGGCCAGCAAGAGGAGCTCTCCTTGTGGCCTTCTGAAAGCGAGAGAATGTCCCCCCTCTTAGAGCTCTGCAACTCTGAGATTCGCTCCTGGCCGGGGCTGCCAGCGTGGCAGAGCAAGGCTCCGCCCTTCATCTGTCTCCTGTTTGGGGAAACCGGGCAGGCGGCTTGCGGTAACGCAATGCAGTCTGCGGCTCCTGCGATCGGCCCTTGCCGAGGTATTCCTCAGGTTCCGTTGGGATATGAACTGCAAACTTTCTTGAGGGTAGGTTGCTGGACTTTTGGGCCTTGGGACTTAGGCCTCAGCGAGCTGACTGGGCCCCATCGGTGTCTGTTACTCTTTGGAGGTGTCACTTGCCGGTTTTCTTAACGTAACTTCCTTCCATCACTGCTAATCAGGGAAGCATCTGGCAAAGAACGTCGTAGCTGGCTGCCTTGAAGCCTCAGTCAAAGATCGTCTGTCGACAGTTGGCCGGGCCGGTGAGAGGGCAGGATTCTGAAGTGGCTGCAGCCCTGGATTCCCAAAATAGACTCGTATACATATATCATACAGTGTCATGAGATTGTTACACACATCATAATGTATTCTCCTGCATGATTTGCTATAAACTACAATCACCAAGTAGCGACCCAGATCCCAAGCAGCAGACACTGACGATGCGCGGAGGGTCAGTAGCCGCCGCAGACAGGACACACCCTCCTGGATATCTTGGGGTTAGGCTTGAGGGTTTAGGGTCAACTTCAGCTTTTCCGATCCGGGCGCTCTGGATTTCGATGCTTCCAGGAGGGGAAGCACAGAACTGAGGGACATGTCGGTGCTACTGACCTGGCCTTTCAGTGCAAACGGATGCCTATCAGAATATGCCGGATCTATTGGTTGGAATGCGGAGGCGCAGAACTGTCGGATGTGGACTCAGGGAAGTTCAGGCACAGGGAGGTGGAGGAGGAGGAGGAAGCTAGGTCACATCTCCACAGGGTGTGATGGTATCCTGCGGGCGGAGCTGGGCCTCAAGGTTCAGATTTGTGTTTCACCCGATATCTACACCATCCTGGGTCCCTAGTGCAAGGCTCCTTGAAGGTCTTTCCCGAGGCACGCCTTGCCCAAGTCGCAAAGAGTTCGTCCTCGCCGTTCCGAGAGGTCAGGTAGGAAGCGAGGATCCTTGGCAAAACTACTGAAGAAGTGGAGCCCTTGGCTTGTGCCAGAGTGCTTCCACATGCACGTGCAACTAGCTGAGAATGCTACCAAGGAGCAGAGTGCTTGCTAAGGCCCTCCAGGAATCCAGAGGAGGCACCTCTCGCCGAGGCTCCTTTCCAGACCCCCGTTCTCAGAGAGATCGATGGCGTTGAAGCTAAGAGCCAAAGAGCACACGACGACATGAGTTGGTTGGGCCGAAAGCGCACTGTCCTCCGGAGGACACGGCAACGATGCCGAAGAACACCGGAGCCTTTTGGATCGCATCGAGGCGGAACAGGAATAGGCGTGTCTGCTTGCCTAATTCGCCTCGGCCCCGGCCGAAGCGGTCAGAGCTTCTGTTTCCCCACAATCCCCTCCCGAGTCTCTTCCTTGCGGCGAGGCAAGACGGGCTGGCTCACATCATTTCATTCGCGAAGTTGATGCCAAAGCCTGGTGGGGCTGTGTCTTACTTCGTTGGATTCCCCTTCCGACATATGGGAGGTTGTATACGAGACCAGTCAGAAGTGTGACACGATGATTATAGTAACGTCTATGGGATAATGCAGGGAATGCGTCACATGCGTCACCTTCCACGTGGGATTCTTGCTCGGAGCCTCAGCAGGAAAACAAATACCGACACAAAAACAATAAAAAAAAAACAGTCTGAAGCAACCGCGCTCTTGTGTGGCCGACCCGCTGCTTTCCGAAACAATGCATCTGCTTCAAGCACAGCCGGGCCGAGGCGGACGATGCGAAGCGTTCAAAAAAATTGTATACCCATATGGAATCGTTCCATCAAAGCACATCAGTGCATCTTTGTAGGCGATTCTGGCTGAAAAGCCCTTTGAGCCACAGTGGCCAATTCTTTGTGGCCCCGCTGGCGGAAGGACTCAGCAGCGCATAGTGTCCTCGCAACACAGGATATTAAGCTCCAGGGCCCTTGCAGCGAAAAACTGCGAAGCCAAGTAGATCAAAGCTTCGGAGGCCAACATCCCGCTCTTCTACGAGCTCCGCCATGGCTCCGCCCGGCCGAACATGAAAATGGCTCAGTGATGGCTTGGGATGGGGGGCTTCCTGGAGCCTCCTTGAAGGTTTGAGCAAAGCCTCTCCGTTGTTGAATCGAGACAAATCATCCTCTGGTGCAATCAAGTACTCAGCAGATCATTCCGAACCGCCCCACATTTCTTGCCCTCCCCGTTTTTTAAAAAAGCCCCACGATGCGATGGCGTCGGTGTCAACCGGGCCAGGCACGTCAGGCGAGGAGTCAGCGAGAGCTGCCTCGGAGCAGGTGCAAGCTACCCCTTGCAAGCCCTACGGTGAGGGCAAGAGGCTGCCTGCCCCTCCGAGACCCTGACAAGAGTCTCGGGGAAGCAAGTACCTTCATGGCCTCAGTCGAACGATGCGCTGGGTTCGGCATGCTGACCGAGTCAGTACACAAAGCCTCGCCCTGAAAGTTGCCAGACTTGCTGGGACGAAATCTCCTGTGCCTGTCTGAGGGCAAGACTGCCAACGGAGGAAGTCCCCGAGGTGTGCCATCCTGGTTCGAGCGTTGCCGATCAGTTCCATACCCGATGCAACACGGATGGACTCTTCTCTTCAAGCCCTGAGGTCCAGAGGGGCGTCCAGAATGCCAACTGACCCCAAGCAACTTCCGGCTCTGGGGGTTCTTGGGCAATACCGGGAAGAATGGCCACAGGACACCGAGGATCTGGACTGTCTGGATGCTGAGGCTCTGGCATCGTTGGTAGGCCTAAGCCGGCACGGATGTGATGACGCATAACCCGAAACCCGAAACCCTAAACCCCTAAACCCTAAAACTACACTGGTAGTCGGGCCTCTCCAGTCCTGGCTTGTCTTGACTTCAAGTCTTAGACCCTCGAGACTCCTCTGGGGTGCCATCATCTTTCTCTTTCTACTGCAAACTTTCCGACAGCACTGTGCGTAGGCAAGTTTGAAGCAAACTCAGCAGCAAGTCGTCCATGAGAGACAGTGGGAATGTGTGGGCTTGCATCCGTAATCTGAGACTTGAGATTACGTGGTTCGTGCATGGAGCGAGGCGCCTTTATGCGCCTTGGAACCTACCCTAGTTCTTGCACGGCTTGGCTGTACAACCTACTGTACTGCAATAAGCCTTGTGATGATACATATCTTGGATGAGATACGGAGCTTGAACCCTAGAGCGACAAGAGAAGTGATTACGACATGAATGGCAAGACTTCAAGAGCTGCACGACTGCAACAAGCAGGGCCCAACACCAGCTGATTGTCCACTAAGAGGCTGGAGGCACCGCACATTTTTGCATTGTCGCTCATCGGCTGTAGGCAGAAAGCTGTATAAGAAGACATGCCTGGGCCAGAGCTGCTCAAATTAAGCTTTGAGGGCATCAGCGGCCTTCAGCTGGCCGGGAGTGTTAGCCACTGCGCTTGTGTCAGTGGCTTCAGCCCATGGGCTGAGGGAGCTTACAGGCGGCACATCGTTGCTGGGCTCCTCACTTGACTCTGAGGGAGGAACGGTCGTCCAGTGGGACTGTACTTCGGACTGGTGCGAAGCCTTGGAAGGACTTGAGCTGTCTGCAGCTCGCGCACTGCCATGAATTTCTGCGGCGAAAGGGTTCAAGCTGTTGTCCTCCTGCCCCTCCTGGCCCTCGTCCTCTTCAGCGAACGGGTTGAAGCGGTTGGGGGACTCGGCCGGAGACACCTGACTTGGTGAGATGGAAGCGCCGGCGCCTGTACCGTGCGGGAGCGCCAGCACGGTCGCGACAGGCGCCGTGTAGGCGGAGGCGTTGGCGGAGGCGAGGGTGCTAGACATGGTGGCCGTCAGGGCGCGAGCGTGCTCTGCGAGCTGGGGCCTTCGGTCCCCGCAGGCCCGCAGCGCGCGCTGAGCCACCTGAGACGCCTCAGCTGCCTGCGCTGCGGCCTGCTGCAGCTTCTCGCGGTTGCGCTCCAGCCGGGCCTCCGTGGAGCTCACCGGCTTGCCCGCTTTGTTGTTGCGCTCCACCTCGCGAGAGAGCCTCAGAGAACAGCTTCGCTGAACTCCGCATTCCCCCCCCCCCTTTCATATCTTGAGTGCGCACTCAAAGGATAGATTTTTCACTCAGGCCCAGGCTGTTCCACCTTCTCCTCGTAATGCTTCGACAGTGCCCTTGCCTCCTCCAAGCGCTTCACCTCCGAGGCACAGGCATCCAAGGTTTGGAGGTGACCAGAAAGTGGCATCTTTACAGCCTCCGTGCCCTGACGCACCCGAGCTAAAGTGGCCCTCAGCGTCTGGAGGACGCCGGTGGTTCCGGGACATAGCAGCTCTAGGCCCACATCCGACAACTTTTGTTGGGCTTGGAGGAGGCTCTGAACCGCTGACTCCAAGGCCGTACTGTAGGACGTCAGGTTCTGAGTCAAAGTCCGTTGCCACTCCAGTTCTTGGAGGAGTTCCTTCTCTTCCGAGGGCTGGGCATCATAGTCTGGATCGAGGCCAACCCAATGCCTTGTAATGTTGTGCTTCTGCAAGGTGTGCCTGAGCGCCTTCATTCTACCTTCGCAGAGCTGGACGCGGAATTAAGACTTAAATTGGCTTTGTCTGCCTGACGGCCCTGAGCCCCGTGGCTAAAAGCACGGAAAGCCAAGTCTGCCGGCCTGAAGCTTCTAGACTCTCCCCACAGGTATGCAGGGCCGACTGGGACTCCAAGACCGTGTCAGACGGGCTGAAGAGTTCTCGGATTCTATCGGTTTTTCAGGTATTTGACAACTTTCAGCCGAAGATTCCCCCATTTCTAGGGCTAGGCAAGGCATTGCAGAGCGCTGCATTGCCGCACATGGTGCCGAGAACCAACATCTGCTGCTGCAGAAAACTTTTTTCAGCTATAGCTACGATTCATACACATCTTATGACACAGTAATTCCCCACATCCTGCAGCTGAACCCACCACCATCGTATTTGGGGGACAAGCGAGCTTCTGAGACTCGGGCACAGCGGGTGTCGAATCCAGCCCTGCCAGAGCTTGGAGGTGTTCTGCCAGGAGTCTCTTTAGGCTTATATTGTATGTGTATGTATATATATATATATATATTTATTTATTTATTTGTGTATTTATTCATTCATTTATTTATTTATTCATTTATTTCTATGTATATTTATATTTATATTTATGTATACATATATATATATATGGATGGGGGGACGATATTATATATATATATATAATATTTTTTTATATACGTGGGGGGGGTACCATACATATACATATATATATATGCACACACATATTGTATATATATATACACGGTTTCCAAGAGACTGATGCTGCTATGACTCTGGTTCTGGCTAGGAGCTATGAGGAGCAATGGAAAGTACAATGCTACTCACCGCTATCTCTATCGGAAGCCAAACGGAATCTATAGAACTTTGCATCAGCACTTGGGGTCTGGGTCGCATTGGTTCCGCAGGACATCTGTGGGACTACAGCACTAGAACAAAGCTTCTGTGTTTCGTTGTTCAGCTTCGTACATTGCATGGTCTGCGTAGTTCTGGACAATGATTTGGTGTGGCAGGTCATGAGTGTTGCTTCTCCTGCTGCAGCTGCGAGACCTAAGCACCAACACAGATGCCGTGCCGAAGCATTTTTGCCACGGCTGCGGGCACATGACATGAAAAGAACATGATCAATCAAAAGCCTGATCCATGTCCAAGGTACCACATGCAGGCATCCCCGAAACACAAAGCAGGTGTCCGCCTGCAGCTTCCCTGGCGAGCTTCAGGTCCAGCTCCATTTGCTCCATCTCAGCATTTTACAGTCATGTTATATATACATAAATATATATACTGTATATTTCTGTATGTATGTTTATGACAAGTTACTCAATAATGTTTATCTCTGGCGGATGCCGTTTTACGTGCAGTGTCACACCCAAGCAGTATTCGCACTGTGGTTCTAGGCTCTTCGCGAGCTCTGCAGCATGGGTCAGAGTGGCCGTCCTTGGGGTTGGTTCCACAGCCAGCACCTCGCATGCTGAACTTCTACATGTGCCAGGACTGCGCTGGGAGGCAGCTGCTTTAGCCTCTAGCGTGCTGATTAAACTCGTCCTGAGATGCCCTGCGTGTTTACCTGTTTTCAATGGACCTGGTTCTCCAGCACAACCACTCGCATGCAAGTTGGGATAACTCAAGTCTTCCAAGCTGTCAGCTGGTCTCCAAGATAGTCATATAGAATATAGATGTGATCAGCATCAGCATGAAGATCCCGTTTGTGCAGGCAGTCTGGGTTTGTCGGCACTGCCTCTCCGCTTTCTCCGTTCTCGCCTGCTCCTGGGAAGCGCCACCCCGAGTCAATCATGCGGGCCTCTCCCGAGCAGTTCCCGCACTTCCACACAAGTCCGCACGTCTAAAGTCAAAAGGCTTCGGCTCGAAGAACTATGAACAAGACGAGAGCGATGGTGCACACAAAAGAACAAAGCCCCCCATAACTAATCCTCCCCTCTCTTGCCATTGCCACGACTATTGCCTTTGTGCCTCGTTTTCCACTGTTGGCTGCTTGCTCCCTCAGAACGGCATCCTTGAGACGGCATGGCATGCTCCAGAAGAGAGACCTGGGCTCATGGAATAAGGCTGTTCGGCCGTGTGGGTGTGCCATCCTCTGTTTCCTATGCAGAGTAACCGCCAAGCTTTCTTTCCTCGGCTGTGTTCTGTTATCGGGTCCTACCGCCTGGGCCAGGAAGAGGGTTTAGGGTTTAACAGTCTTGGGATCTAGGGTAAAATCTCTGCTGATTGTATCGACTCCAATGTCGGTGAGTTCAACATTGAGGATGCCACTGAAACTTTCATCTTATCTTGCTGATTCTCGGGCCATCTCTACAAACGCTACACCTAAACACCCTAAAAAGCTCTAAAATGCCTCCCTAAAGCCTAAGCCCTAGAATACAAACTGCCATCATGATCGGGGATCCCAACAAACCATCCTCGTTATGATTTCGGTGACCTACTTCCATAGTCGTAGTACCTAAACCCTAAAGCCGTAGACCCTAAACCCTGAACCCACTACGCCTGCCCAGCGCAAGGTTTGGGACACCGATTTCTGTCATACCCTGAAAATTCACAGGGGGTCAGGCTTCGGGCGGTGATGTCAACTGAGCCAAACGACGACGTAATAAGTGGTTGAGGTGCCCTTCCGTGTTGGGGGGGATTGCATCAGAAAGAGCAAATCTAGGGGCCCAACCCGTCGCTGCAGATCCAAAAGCATAAGCTGCGTGTCGGACAACGCCTTCAGGACAGCGTCGTGTGCAAGAAGTTTACGGCTTGGAACTGCCACAGTCGCTTTTCGGGGAATAGGCCGCTTAGTCCTGAACTGCGCTTCGTTGCGGGATTCTTGAAAAGGACAAGCGTCGCTGACCGAAGAGTAGGTACAGTCTGGTGCCGCCATCGTTTGACACCAGTGACAAATTCCAGCCCAAATGTTGTTGTATCGTTACTTGATTTATGCAAACCCACCACGAACTTTGGCCCAGAGTCAAGTCTTGCCGACACCCACACATGTACAGCTGAAAATCAACATTTACAGGCCGAATAACAACATTAACAGCTATCTAAATCAAGAAACATTTGAGTGAGTGAGTGTGTATACATACATACATACACACATACATACATACATACATACATACATACATACACGCGGGCTTATGCCGACACCCACACCCAGATAAGACCGCTTGCCACAGAAAAGAACCCTAGGTCAACCTTTATACATGCATGATGCACATCAACCTAGATCTTTGTTTGTATGTCTGTATGCATATGGATATCCAGGTTATGTATTTTTTGAGAAAAAATCGAGAGACTGCCTGTTCTCGGGAGCGAGTGTTGCATGCACACGCCGCGACAGCGACATCGACATCGGTACGTCGACAAGCCGCCAAAAGCTGCTGAGTAACTCCGCACAGGCTCGCAAATCGTTGTGCATGTACACCGGAGCAGCAAGTCCACGACATCACCCATCGACACGCTGCTCTACTACCATGTTGTATCGACGGCAGTTTGCAGATGACTCTGTACCGACATGGTGGTGCACGTGTGGTTCGGCGAAGACGGCGAAGCGACCCCTCCCCCCTGTACTGCTGCGGTGTGTCGTGTGTTTGTTGTGTCGGTGCACTGGTGCGCACGATTAGTTCTTGCTGCTACTGACTGTGGGTGCAGTCCTACTTTTGGATGGTAAAGCCCCCCCATCACCTCTCGGTCTGACCTAGGTGCTTTATGCGAAGCAAGCACCTGAGCTGCCAAAAGCTCATACCAGATCCACGCGCTAAAGGCTTTGCGTGACCCACTCCAGACTTGCCAGTACATAATGGTGTCAGTACACATGTACACATACACGTCCATCCATCCATCCCTCCCTCCTTCCCTCCGTCCGTCCGTCGGTCCGTCCGTACAGACAGACATACCTGCATACGTACCTGCATACGTACCTACGTACATACATACATACCTGTACATACATACATACATACATCAATACATGATGTGTGAATGTTTGCACACATGCATGTTGAACGTACATGACGAAATCTCAACAGACTTGGCGCCTGGGATTCGGAAGGCTCGGCGGCATCCACCTGGCTTTCAAAATACGCAATAAGGGACCTAGTGCTTTCAGCTTTGATGGTTTGCGGTCGCAGGAGCTCTTGCCACTCAGGACGCCGCAGAAGACAGGACACATGAAACTAGCAGCAGTTGCTAGATCTTCCTTGTTCGCTGCGCGCCAACAGATCTGGCGATCTGTCTGTGGATGGGATGTGACATGTCGCGGACAGGATGGTCTGGCTGGAGTCTAGTATGACGACCTTGAAACGAGTGAGAGACCGTGTCCGAAGCTGGACCACGGGCGTGCCCCGGCCCGAAGGTCTTCAGCAAGACTCCCTGCAAGCTTCACCTTCTTCGTCGGCTCCGCCTCCAGTGCTTGCAGCCTGCGTGAGCAGGCGTTGGCTTTGCCATTCACCGCCACGGCTCTATTGATTGACTGTAGGAGCCTCTCGAACTCTTACGACGTGCTCTCGGCATGTGCCTATTCACCCATTCTCTCCAGCCTCGCTCTGAGGCTGCGCCTCATACCACATCCCTTTGTCGGAGCTTGCCTCTGCATGATTGAGCTTTCCATCTCCTCGTTCAATCGCTTCGCAGTTGCGAGGCCAGCCTGCACCGAAAGTGGGATCTGGGCTTCGAACAGTTTCTGCTGTTGGGGAGCAGTTGAGAGCTCGGTTTCTGCACCGCAAAAGGCTCAGATCTCAGCAGAGACCTATAGGCCGACCTTCGAGGACGGATGACCCGACTCCTTAACCCTGATTACAAATCCTGACCATAGTGCCCGAAATTCTCAACTCGAAAAGCCATCTACCTCGACGACTCCCGACCTCACTGGCACGCTGCTGAACCTCCAGCGAGTCTAGCCTCCACGTGCCACGTGACGGCCAGAAAGCAAAGCACGGACGCGAACATGATCAAACTCCATGTGTCGCAGAAGTTGCCTAAACATACTGAGACATGCAACATGAGAAGCAACATAGTAGCTTGGGGTCCCTAAAAGAGAGAATGCCGTGCAGTGTACACCATTAAATAGGAGCAAAAAGACTCCGCGCCTGGAAGTAACCCGGGCCAGGGCCCGAGAGCCATCTTCAAAGGCCTCACAAAAAGCGCAGATCTCTCCCCGGACTTCTGAAACTTCGAAGGGTCTCTGGTAGTTTACGATATCTGGTCGAAACATGGCTCGCACAACAGCCCATGATGTACAGCCTGGCATATGAAGCTTGAGTAGAGGGCAATTGCTGTTTCATCAAGTGGGAAGGAGAGGGAAAAGGCGCCTGACCAGGAAGGTTCGGGTGGTCGACGTCGGCGTCCGGGAGCCTCCATCGGAATGAGCTATTGGAGAGCCCCGGAGCTGGGAGTTTCCGCTCCGACACATGGAATGGGAACTGTTGAATGGCTACGTGGCAAAGTATGGAAACTACCTGAGACACGCCCTTTCTTTCTGCGTCTAAAAGAGTAGGAAAACTGCGAGACACCTGAAAAGCCTTAGCTTGCCGCCTGGCAAGAACGTCTCCGTCTCCGGCATGTCGTTCGCACTTCTCCAAGCGGGCCACCAGGGTGTCAACCGCCTTTGCAGCCATGCGCGGTCCCATTCAGTTAGTCGGACTGGTCAGTCTTGCTCGGAGTTCTGCTTATCAGTCGCATCCATAAATATACCCTCATGACTCATGACACCATTTAAAAACTTGTAAAGGTACCAACGTTGCTCAACGGTCTCTGCACAGCCGTAGCCGCAGACCCCAACGTGGTCGGATTTCCCCCTCCAGGAAGCAACAAACCTATCGCGGCCTTACAACAGGGAAGCAAGGCTCCATGAGAAAGCTCGGGAGCTTCGCATAGAGGTGACTTGATAGTTTCTGTCTGTACACTGAATCCACAAGATCTCAACCTCTGATTTTTTTCAAAAACTGTGCGCCTGTGACAGCTGTTCGCACTGCGTCACTCGCTCGGACAGCACTTGGGCTTGCTTGCTGGATGCCTTCCGGGCACAGGGTGGGGTACCGGGAGGGCAGGACTTTTGGAGTCTTGCTCCTGAGTCACGACGTGTTCAATCGGGGCACATGGCCAATGCCTAATTTCAGTGCATTCTTGTCGCAGCCTTGATTTCTACGCTGAGACACCTCACTAGCCACCTTATCAAACATAGTGCGTCCAGAGAAAAACTTAACAGAAGACTGGAGCCCTTTGCAGTCTCAAGTCTGGGTTCATGGAGCCTCGGAGAGCTCTTCGCAATGCGCCACCCTCTCCGACAGGAGTTGGGGCTTGCTGGACACCTTGGTTCGGAGTCGTTTCCGAGGGGTTGACATATCAGGACAGGATCTGATCGACGGACGATTGAAACACGAATCCTAGAACATCATGGCATCCTAGGCTTGTGAATGCTTTGTCTAGACGAGACTAAACAGTCTAAACTTGACCAGGCCTCATTGTCTGCCTTTGTCACGACACAGCCCACGCGACCAAGCTCAAGCCTTAGCCCTCGGCGGCCTCTGGCAGCTGTTCGCACATTGCCACCCGCTCCGACAGCACATGGGCTTGTGTGTTGATCGCCTTCCGGACATAGTGTGGCTCACTTTTCAGCCGTTCTGACAGCGAGACGGCCGTTCTTGCCGTATGCCCAAAGGTTTCCTGACTGATCTGGCAAAATTCCCTCTGGCCCATCCCGGATCAAATGAGGCCAAACACTCGGCCAAGAGCCCACAGCCGCCCCAGCCTCTGATAGCTCTTCGCAGTGCGCAACCCGCTCCGTCAGGGCTTGGGCTTGCTTGTGGTAGGCCTGGCCCAATATGCGTGTACTGCGAATTCAGGTTCAACCATCTCGGTGCTGGCCTCAAGCGCTGCAGGAAGCTCTCGCAAACTCTCGAGGTCGTGCTCCAGCTCCTCAGAGCACAATAGCTTCGATACAGCGTCAAGGAGGATGCGACACAGCACGGCTGTAATCCCGAACCGTGTTTAAATCATTCGCAGCTTAGGACACATTCGAAACCTCTTGCCGATTCTTCACATCTCGGAATGAATTCGGGGGGAGTTGGTCAGCCAAATAAGGAGGTGCGTCTGCTTCAAAAGTGAGTTCCGGAGCTCCGGGATGAATTCCGGCCGCCCAGGCTGCCGTTTCGGCTTGCGGGCTTCGAAATGGAAGTTCGGAGTGAGTTCCGGTCTAAATTCTGATGTGAGCTCTAAACCTGGCTCTGAAATTCAGATGCTCCAGGAAATGTGAGACAAGGCCACCAACACCTCATCATCTTCATTACCATCGTCTTGGGCGTCGACCTTGCTGTCAGCAGCAGATGCAGCAGTGCCATAGTCACAGACATTATAGACCCTAATTGTGCTGTCATTGATCAGCACGCTCAACTTCATCGCGATTGGTGTGTTTCAGGTCGTTGGCATGCGTATCTAACAAATGTTTGGAGATTCACAGTGTCAACCAATGTGCTTCCACTACAGCAGCGCAGTTGTATCGATCCTCATCACAACATGCCGTGTCTCCTCGCCACGCTGCTCGCACTTTGTCAAGCGCCCGGGCAGGGCCTGTTATGGGCTTCCGGTTGTGAATAATATGCTTTGGGATGGAAAACTTGCCTGGGCCTTATGGCTCCAAGAGCCTTGGGTGCTCTGGGCTGTGGCTCAAATGAAATCCTGCTCTGGATCGGAAGCCACTTCATGAACTCGGCCGTCCCGGACCGTCCAGGCCAGGGACTGCACTGTGTCCGCATAGAGCTTCTCAGTTCGACTTTGAGGGGCTGTGGAGAAACAAACTCTGCGAAGGCAAACCCGAAGCGCAGATGGGCCTGAACAGCCTCCTCTATCCGCGTCAAGCGCTCGGAAATGGCAGCCTGGTTCAAGAGGGTCCTTGTTGTCGTTGTTGCTGTTGCCGCTGATGCTGTTGTTGTTGCTGGTGCTTTCCCGAGAACATAGCAAAGCTGTCCAACGTCCTAGCTAGATAGATAGATGGATGGATTGGCGGTAGAAGGACAGATAGATAGAAAGATAGATAGACAGGTAGATAGATAGATAAATAGATAAATACATACATAGATAGATAGATCAATAGATGGATAAATAGATGGGTAGATAGATAGGTAGATAAATGGATACATAAGTAAAGAGATAGAGAGAAAGAAAACAACACAGATAAAGATGTGTAGGTAGGTAGGTAGGTAGGTAGGTAGGTAGGTAGGTAGGTAGGTAGGTAGGAAGGTAGGTACGCAGGCAGGCAGGCAGGCAGGCAGGCAGGCAGGCAGGCAGGCAGGTAGGTAGGCAGCTGGGTGGGTGGGTGGGTGGGTGGGTGGGTGGTGGTGGGTGGTAGGTGGTAGGTAGTAGGTGGTAGGTTGTGGGTAGCAGGTAGTAGGTAGTAGGTAGCAGGTAGTAGGTAGTACGTTGCACGTAGTACGTAGTAGGTAGTAGGTAGCAGGTAGGCAGGCCGGCAGGCAGGCAGGTCGGTAGGTCGGTCGGTGGGTGGGTAGGTGGGTGGGTGGG